>JAQIWD010000201.1:0-28778 GCA_034694825.1 Anurida granaria
TAACTTTTGTAAGATTGGATCATCAGTAGAGGGATGTGCTCCCATTTTTATCATCCTTATAATCAAAATCCAATTCCGGGTATTTCGTAACTCTAACCTTAGCGTCACTTTCTCTCCGCTTTCTCTTAAGGTTTACGAATTCCATGTACACCGAGGTACACCGAACGATTCCGATCTCGGTTTTGGCTGGTCCCGCTTTGTAATCAGATTTGTAGCGATTTCATGTGTGTTTCCAGGTACTAAAAGTCCTTGGCGGGAAGAAACAAGTACCTGGACTTCGATATCCACCACCACCAACCTCAGATTTACGAACGGCGAGGCGACGTCCATACGGCAGCATGTCGTCACTCCCGAGTTCTGTGAGTAGTCGACCTTTTCGGGAAAGTAGGAAGAGGATGGAGGACAAGAAGAAAGTGAAAGACATCAAGGTAAGGTGACATTCTTTCCCTCCTTTCTCTCTAGGGAAAGAAAAAAGACGTGATGAAACAGGCTTCTCCATGGAAAGAAAGCCAAAATAAGGGCCTAACAAAGGAAGCTTTTAAGTTAAGGAAGAAGGACGTCATTTCTTCGCATTCATCGAGAACTTACTGAGTTTGCGTAGGAGTTTTAATATTCACTGAACGTAATCGTCCTTGATAAAATTGAAGTTTTGTGTCTTTGAATTCCTATTGAGCCAACTCTTAAAACGCACCCATTCAACGGGCGTATTCATGACTAAGCGTGTCGTCCCAAACTTGACACTTCCGATGCTCGCGAGTGAAACTCAAAAGGAGAAAGCAAAGCACTCAAAGTAAAAGTGGATGTCCACAGTTCTTAATTTGCCAACATCACCCACAAACACGCCAGTTTGTCATTCTGAAAAAATTAGGTTATGGAGAAGTTATTCTTGTAAATTTCTGTAGAAACAAGGCTGTGGTCACGAAGAAAGTAGTCACAAATTCTGATTTGCCTTGTGCCATTTCCTTGAATTTATATTCCCATTAGCCATTAGCTCGAACCCAATGATATCATTAGACCTCTTCGCGTGTTTGACCTACAACAGTGATATATATGGAAAAAAGTGAACTTTCATCCCCTGAAAAGAAGCTTTTGTGTTGGTATTTCATTAGAATACTCCTGGGTAGGAACTTTATCGATGTATCAAAATTGTACAAAGCAACTCTCATAAAATCAATAGTTTATTCATCCACAGTTTTTGTTTGCGGATAATAATGTTGACTGTTGTCGACTTTGATTCTATTGATTTGGTTTTTCGAAACAAAGCAGGAAAACTCTATTACCCTTTTTCATTAGGAAGATTACATTAACATTAATGTGGATTTAGAGTAATGTACCCATTCGTAGGAAAACTATGACACATGACGCCACTTTGTTGATAGGAATAAAGATGATTATATACAACGTCTATTCTAAGAAGATGAATTCTAATAAAGATTGATGTTATTTGAATGCCAATTTCAGAGTATCAACCGGAGGTTTCAACGGTTGGAAGCACATGTCGTGACGCTAGCTCGGAGCGTCGCTCACCTATCATCCGAAATGCGAACTCAACATTTAATGGTCCAGGTAAGTCTCATCGTACCATAATGTGCAATTTGCCATAAGTGTGTAATTCATAGACAATCATTATAAGACATGACAATTTATTTTTCATTTCAGGAAATGGAAAGCGTTCGGAATGAATTGGTCCAATTGCGGAATCAAGTACTAAAGAGCACTCTCCAGAATCAATCCGCAGCAGCGATAGCTGTTGCCAATGGACAAGGAGGAGTGGCTGGAAGAGGGGCAAGTGGGCGACAGGGAGTTCAAAGTAACGACTGGACATCATTTCGCAATGCCCTTCCATCCCTGACTAATCCCTGTCGTATCCGGAAACTGACTAAATTCTTTGGGGATGAGCCACCCCTCATACGAATCTTCCTCAAAAAACTTGGATATGAGGTACATAAATACAGTGAACTGGTTCAATAATTCTGGGCATGTTTTTCATTCATGTGCCATTCATGCTGTGTCCCTCTCTGACTCACTTTTCGCTTTGCAGAAATACGCCTTTCATTTTGAGCAAGAGCGGATTGGGATCATGGAATTGCCATATTTGACTGAGGAGCGTTTGCAGAAAATGGGAATTCCAATGGGACCGCGTCTACGAATTCTGCAAGAGGCACACTTGTGCCTTAAGCCCGGAGCTCAATTTACTGTCGAACATCAACATCTCAATGGAATGGGGAATCTCAGCGTATATGTTGTTTAGAAAACAAAATTTTCTCAAAGTTAATTTGCGGAAAGAGATCTCTTACAATTGTTTTTCACGGCTTTATATTACGTTTTAAGTTATAACATTTAGCATTAAAGCACAGTGTTAAACCACCAAGGTATATACATATCACATAATGCGACAGTTAGTTGTATCCGTTCTACCTCGTTTCCCCACCGTATAATGAATTTAATTGCTAAAATAAATTATATTTTGATGCATATGTTTAATTGATAGTTTGCAGTTGCCTATTTTTTTTTCTGCGACCGGCACTTTATTGACAATTAATCCATTGTTTACCAATGTTGACTAACGATCTGAAATTAATATTTCATGAGTAATTGATTGAATAGCAGGATGGACGAGGGTAAGCTGGGACGCTCACTCGTCGCTGAATGAGAGACGCTGCTGCTGATACGCTTTGCCTTTGCTCAACAGCCTTTATTAGCAAACTGCTAGACTATACATAAAGACGATGGCACATGGACAATTTTATTGACGCCAGCATGAGTTAATCACCAACCACCAGTTCCACTGATTAAAACTAGTTAAACTCCATTGCTTTTCCTTCGTTTTGGATCAAAGACTACTAAATTATGAAGAAAAGGCAGAGACTTTAATAAATAGATTAAAACTTAATCTTCTCCTTACGCTCCTCTAATCGAAAGCACCACCCAATCCCAACTATCGTCTTCCAGAAGTCACTTTTCCTTTCAGTTGAATTAAGAACTGTATCGGATCAAGTTGTATTCCAGTCAAGTCTGTAGGCGTGGGTCATTCCTCTCCAGTTCGCTTCGCAAGCGTTATTTGTCAAAATGATGAAGCCAATATTCCTATTTGGTTACTTTCTCCTAGGCTCTGCCTTCCTCATTGGCGTCTCCCAGAGTGAAGTGGTAAACTTTCGCACTTGTGACAGTACCGGGAGTGAAAGAAATGGTAAAACCACAAATATTAAGTGTAAAATGGTAATTAATTTAAAGTAAATTATTAACGGTAGGCCCTCATTGGGAAGTTTCTGTAATAGTCGGAGTACCCGGAGGAAAGCGCTTTACAATGTTTGTATACCTTTGACCTTTGTGATTTAAACTTCATGTTGCTTCAATTTTACAACCGCGACTGGCGTGTCAAAAATTGTCACGAAATGGGAATTACATGAGCCCATCACTCGAAACCAATCAAACGTTTTTTCAATCCCACACTTGAATCGCTGCACTGGCCTGAACAAATTTCAAATTGTAGTGCCCTCACTAACTTTTAGCCTACGAACATAAACTTTATTTGCAAACTCCGGATGAACATACACGCAACACAGTTTCAAATTTTGTGAAACATTGTGCGCATTTGAAACTTGTTGGTTGGAATGGTTTTATTTCTACTCCGCAGTTACGGATTTGAAATTCAGTTTTATTCAAGGAAATTGTGCCATTTTTCTTAACATGCTTAAGTTTCAAGTTAGCCTTTACTTGGCCATAATCACGAATTTGGTTAAGGCAAACGGTTAGCGCTGTAAAACGCTCCTCCATGATTATCGCTTATGAATAACTTATGAATTCACGAGGTCAACCAATGGCGTTTGAGAATTAATGAGTCAAGTGGAATTATCTTAATCAAAACTGCTACTCTATGGGGTCATTTTTGACCAAATAAGCAATTTACTATGAATGCCCACGGTTTCAGCAAACATTTTATTTATTGTACGATTACGTTTCCATTCCTTGAACTCATGAAACTTGGTTCTTAAAAAATCTGCAAAAAGTTGCGAAATTGCAAAATGGAATTTATTACATCTAGATATCATATTTTATTATTTCCAGCATCCAGCGTAATCCACGAAGTCACGTTGACGCCTTGTCCAGAAGCTCCAGAAGGTCCTTGCACCATCGTTTCTGGACAAAATGCCTCAATCACTGTTGATTTCACCCCAAGTGAGTACTACCCTGCTCACGGTTGCAAAAGAATTGCAATATGAAATTTAATTGCCAAATAAATTTAACGTTAATCGTAATGTGAAATTCGCAGGTCAATTACTTGGAAGACGCTCTCGGCAGGGAATTTACTGGGCGAAAGCTGTTGATGTCCAATTGAAAGGGATCCCCAAGTCCGTATGCAGAGGAGGCTACCTCAACTGTAGGCTCGCTGCCAATGTCAGAAGGACGTACAAAGCAGTTATACCGTTAAAGGCCTCATTCCCAAAGGTAAGGAATCCCATTTATATTTATATTTACAAATTCACGCTCATTCACTGAATAAATTTTATTTCCAGAGAACCTATGACGTGAAAGTAAAGGTGTATGATGGGCGGAAGGTCCATATTTGCGTTGTGGTCCAAGTTAAATTGGTGTAAATAGTTAATCAAATCAGAACTTGATTTTATTATAAATAACTCATGTTAACCTTCTAAAATCAATTATTCAATATAACTTGACTAAATTTGGAATAACGAAGCTATGATGCTAAAAATATTCAACATTTGGGTCAAACTGGAACTAACGTTGTAAGCAAAAATACAACTGTTAAGTAAGGTGTAATGATTCTAAAAACAAACAGAAATAAATCAAACTAAACTAAACCTTGACAACAGTTATGAGGATGTCGGGTTGATGAGCTCAGCGGTTCATTGACGCTCAATTCATCTAACGAGTGAACCATACTGGATGTATCCCCGGAATTCCTTCAACTTTGTTTTTAGCTAACTCGAATGCTAAAATGTCAATGAATGTTCAAAATATTCCTGCTTTCAATTACATTGTTCTCAGTTTCCAACATTTCAAGTTATTCTTCATACGATTTTCCTTCATTTTATTTTATTTTTATAAATTTACACCACGTTAGGTTTACTCGTAAGCCAATCTTGGGATAAAACATTTAGAAGTGGGGGATGAAAGTTATGAAATCATTCATGGCGAAGTATAAAGTACTTTTTCCGTATCCTCGATACCCAACTTTCATTTGGAATTTCTGGCACTGGTAAACAGGCACCACCGCGATTTTCATTCTCCAGCGGATCCTCGGATGCTTTCCTGGACTCCACGCCCTCTCCTTTTGGACTAGTTTTCCACCATTCCCAAATATTCGCGTAAGACTTGACTCCAGTGTTTGATTTCAATTTGGTACAAAGGGAGCACCACCCATCACTGGGCACGATTCTGTAATTCTCCTTCCATCGCAAGTATTTTGAATATTCCTCTGGGTGGCCGTCCAAATAGTTCAAGTAATTTCCAAGGGCTTTTGGACTCTCAAAATCCCTGGTGTCAATGAATGACCCTGGTGGACCAATGGCAGAGTAGTTGGCACCTCCATAGACCACTGGGACCATGTCATGGTGGAGGCACTCAAAAAACTTTTCAGTGACATAGTCAAGGCACAGAGAGTTTTCAAAGGCGAGATAGAATTTGTACGACCTTGCCAAGTATTCGTAGCACTCTTCAGTCGTTTCCCCAACACACTTTAGATCTCCATAACATGACCCATACTTGTCCACTGCCACAGTCTTTTCAAGTTCGGCCACATAACTTTCTCGATTACTCTGCAACGGTACGGTAATTAAAAATAAATTACATATACATTTATTCTTATTGATTAATACTTGTAAATAAATTACATGCGTGTAGCAGTTGGACACAACCCAGGCTACCAGCTTGGATTTTGTGGGGACAGGAGGATGACGCGTGGGGGTTAATTCTGAAAAGGAGTTTGATTGAAGTACTTTCTCTACGCGTCCATATGGGTGATAAATGTCAGAGTCACGTCGATATGTCATCGTCCAGTTGAACACGGTTGCATAGTCCCTCAAGTCAACCCGTGTGTTGTCTGCTGATTCCAACATATAAAAAATCCATAGCTGCCGTGGGGCATGGTAGGTAGGAAGGCCAACTCTGAAAAAATGGGCACCATTTTAATTTACCACAAAACATAAGGATCGATTGCATAACATTCGCTCATACCACAAACATTTTAGGATTGATTGCATAAATGTTTCGAACGCATACAACCAAGACTCGCGATAATTCAAGTTTTTTCCATTTCCCCTTAACGCTAAAAAACATAAATGCACCTTGGTTTTCATTACGAGTAAACTTGCCGTAGTTTTACTGTTAAAATGAAATTGAAATTGGCAGTGAAGTGAACTCAATTTAATTCTTGGCTTCTTGTTCATACCGCACGAGTGGGCGATTCTGAGAAATAAATTGCAAAACAAAGTCAACCTTTCACGAAGAATTTTGCCAATATTTCACTTCACAGAACCTGATTCTGCCTTGCGGCTTTTTCAATTACGCAATCTGTAGCCCTACTTTTAACTTTATTTTTACGCCATGGGCATTGGAGTGCGAAAGTGATAATATGCAAGCACATTTTTGCCATTGAAAAAGATGAGCTTGTGAGGTCTCACAAAATCTTTAGGAAAAAAAATTACAGGTGCGTAGCGCTGAAAAATGAAGATTGGTTGGAATGCCGAATATTTTTCCAAATTTCATAAACATGAGAAAACTTTTGGCAAATATTGGCAAAGAGCTTAAATCAACTCGAAGTTTCGAATCAGCGACTCGGTCATGTCAATGCCGTTGACCTCAAGTTAGCTTACTTGGCAATATCGCGTATGTGAAAGACGACAGCGTCGCTGATTGGTAGGAGCCTCTTGTCAAAGGTAACTTGACACTTGGCAGAACAATCCTTGAAAGTATTCCGGTCAATCCCAAATGCACTGAACTCATAGGCCTCAAAGTAGCCTGTCCAGAATAAAATTCGGACCCAATTCGAAGACCCACGCTTTCTTTTTCGCTGTTCGGAAAAGTAGTCTTGGGAATATGGGCGGAGGGATCCCCATCTCTGTGTATTCTCGACAGCACTTATATCTGATGTCCCGATGTAAATCATGTAAATGAAGCACCCACAAATTAGGTTGAGAACAATGAAACATTCCCAGAACTTTCTCTGTAAGTGCTTTCTCCTCATTATCCCCACTATGGGTGATTAGATTCGATACATCGATTTTTGATCGCCCGACCACACGGTCCCTTGTAGTTCACCGGGTATTATTGTCTCCAGAACAATATTGTGCCAACAAAGGAAGAGCGTTCACTCACGCACCTTCCAAACTGGGCGGAACTCTCTAAGTGAAAACAAGGAAAGCAGGGACTAATTCCAGAGCTGGAGAAAGTAATAGCGCGTCTTTTCTCGAGACCTGATGTAGCAAAAGCCCTTGCGCTGCTAGTGCATGACACTTTGATGTGGAATTTACCTAAAGTAACTTGGACCATTGGCGTGCTTCCAGGTTTCATGTCCATCCACTCAAGTGGCTTGTTCATTAATTTTTAAAACGGCTTTGATTGACTCTGATTGAAAAGAAATTTTGTATGACAGTATGAGACTATTCGCGTGAGGTTCCGAATTCATGGATCCACTCTGTCGTGTCCCTCCAACTCTTGTTTGCCAGAGGTTTTGTAAACCTACATTGAATTTCATTAAAATTTGACGATACGACCCAAGTATACAAGCCACAGCGGATGTATACTTTTGTAGTTACATAATAAAAGAGACACAGAGGAATAATTTTTTGAAAACCATATGTACTTGTAGCTGCCGTTTATTCACAAATTGGTTTAGTTTTCGAAATCCTGAATAAAAGTATGTTGTACCCCCATTTTATTGATCATAATCTAAAGTCTATTAGTATTGGGACTCCTGTGGGGAACGCCCGTAGTCTCCGCCCACAGGAACTTCTCGTGATTGACCTGGGTTGAAGTTTATTGTAAATTGCCCACCGTTGCCGAGATCAAATTGGCCATTATAAGGACCACCTCCAGATCCCAGATGTGGATTCGCAGCCGAGTATGGTCTACCAGGATTAGGAGAATGCGCAGTGTAAGGGCGTGGTGGGGACTGCGGGACTGCGGCAGGTTTATACCTGTTCACGCTGTTTTGCGACGGAGCTCCGTAGCTGGCTGGCCCAAAGTCTTGACCCCCGAAGCCCTGACCTCTTCCAAAGAATCCTGCTGGAGAAATCCCTCGGTAGTCTCCCCCTTCGGGCGAACTATAAGGGTTCGGTCGGTATGAAGGACCTCCTTGGTTGTAGCTGGGCGAACCGCCATGATTGTACTGTTGTGGGGCTGGAGCGGCGTGGTGTCGCGGATGGTATTGACCATCGTCCTCACCTTCGTTGTTCTGATAGGCAGGAGCGCGGGGAGGGGACTGAGGTCGATAGGAGGGCTGAGGTGAGTGACCTCTGCTTGGGTAATTTCCTGCCTGGGGTGAATGACCCCTGTAATTTTCTGCCCCTTCATCCTTGTCACTGTGAGCAGGGACTTGAGGTTGTTTTGGAAGGTGGTCACCTTCTGCGATGAACCCATTCTTGCCTGCCGTATATTTAACAGTGATGGGCTTCCCATCGGCGCCGGGGTAACTGTAGAATCCACGCCGTGTACCGTCAGGGTCGACAGTTTCACCCTGCTGGAGCCCATTGTCTGCAGCGTACTGGAAGTTGATGGTCCCATCGTTGTTTAGTGTCCGACTGTCAGAGAGTAGGAGTGGGTACGTGGGTTTCGCAGTAGCAGCCCCACCGGGACTATTGTAATTCCCCTGATAAGGGCTGGAAGTGTATTGGTTCTGGTGACTAGGGTATGCTTGTCCAGTACTTCCGCCATGGTACTGCCCCTGCTGCCCATGTTTCGGAGCTTTCTGTCCAGTGGATATTCCCAGGATGCCAAATATCTAGAAAACCGATTGCAAAATTCTTAAGTTCCATCCTTAGACAGGCTCGAGGAGTTATCACCATTTACCAGAATAATGTTGCGGATACGGAGGGCCATTCTTGGTCCTCCTTTCTAGCAATGTGGTCACAGAAAAAAGGACAAGAATACAGGGCAAGGCACAATCGGGAAATGAAATAAGAATTGGGGCAAAACTCTTGGTTTTAAAGAATATGGCCTAAAATGGGTGCAGTGAAGCAAGTGATTTTTGCAACTTGGTGGTTTTGCAAAATTATTTTCATTAAAGAATTGCAAGGAGTGCAATTCTGACTCCAATGAGACCCACCACTAGCTCGCGTCTTTTGTTTCCAAAAAGGAACGCAATTTACACCTCAACAATCAACCCAAAAAAAAAGAAATATAGGAAGGATCAACGTCTTCGACGGCGCTATCACCCCCATTGTTGTGCTTCTAAAACCTACCAACAATGCACCGAGAAGCAGAGAGAGCTTACAAAGTAAAAAGAAATTGTTTACACATAACTTAATTGGTAATTAGCACCATGTAAAGAATGGCTGTGTGAACTCGGCTCTGTTGCCCTTTCGTTTTCAGTGACCATTTCTTATCAATTCTTAATTAAGTTCAAATGAAAACCTGCAAAGTTAACTTGGCCACTTAGCGTCTTCCACAACAATGGGTTGATCCATCTAATTTGGCGATAAAAATAAGCCAAGAGGTCAACATTGTTTTTTTGAATCTAAAAAAAGGTTAAAGTCGACAACTTTCTCCTGGTTTCCGTTAAACGATGATGAATTCCCATGCCTTTTCTTTTAAATTGAAGTGGCCATTTATCTTTGAATTAATTAATCCACCTGTCTGTCTGACGTGGGTCAACCCCTTAGATTTCCATCATTGCACCTTAGCGTTAGTTTTATAACAATTTAGCAAGGTCCTTCCGCTGGGAAATATAAAGTGAAAGTGAAAGTTCCTTGCGTGATACAGGAGCAGAGTTGAAATTAATTACCCACACAAATTAACCGATTGTTATCTTAATGGTGTATTAAACACAATTTTGACCATTAATGCTTTGTTTTTTTATTAGAATTAGTACAATGCTGAGTAGATTATTCCAAATTAATCATAACAATTAAGATTTTCCATTTGCTGGACGCCGAAGTGATAAAGGGGACGAAAAGCATTGCCATCTGGAGGGCCCTCGGCCTTACCTCATACGCCTTTTATGAAATCAAGTGCGGGGTATGAGTAAGTGGATTTTTTATTTACTTTTTTGTCATAAGGATTTTGCAGTTTGACCTTTAGCTTTAGCTATAGTAGTTTACCCACTGCCTTGCTCCTAATCTTTCATTTGGTAGTTAAATTATTATACTTTCGTTTGATGTTTCCGAATTAGGTTTGCACGAGCAGATAAAGTTCAACCGCCGCACCCCACTTTAATTAAAGTTCGCAAGTTGGCACTTTGGTAGAGAAAGCTGAGGAGGCTGACTGGCTGACATTGTTATCCAACCACCATCATCAAAACTGCAAGTATGTGTGACAACACGAACATTTCATGTGGGGACTGTAATTCACCTGGTAAGTACTTAGTCATCAATCATTCACATCCATTACGTAATTTTAGAGTCCAATATTATACTTAGAATGCAATGTGTGCGTCATTCCTTGTTTTTAAGATCCGGAATGGGCGTCTTTGAACCGAGGACTTCTGCTATGTAAAGACTGTTGCTACATTCATAGGACACTTGGACCACAATTCACTCGGGTCAAGTCGCTAAGACATTCCAAATGGCATCCAAACCTGAGGAAGGTCAACTATCAACTCATGTTTAGTCACGTTGTTGTTATAACTAGGAGAAGAAATATATAACCATGTAAATCCTATTTCAGATGGTATACACACTGGCTGCAGGTCCTGCTAATCATGTCTGGGAGTATACATTACTAATCGATCCGAGCAAGGCAGACCTAAGCTTGAAACCATCCGCTAATGACCCTTTGGAAACAAAGAAGCGGAAGTTCATCACAGCAAAGCATCTCATGTGTCAATTTGTTCGTAAACAAAAATCGGATAGTTTGAGTAATGAGCTCCACTCGACTGTTCGGACTTCGGATATTGGGACATCTCTCCGTCTTCTTGCTTCTGGAGGGGATCCGAATTTTTTTCATCCAGTCCAAGGGACGAGGCCGTTACACGTGGCTGCTAGGCATGGACAGGGTCCTCAGGTTGAATTACTCTTCCTTCATGGTGCTCAAACGGATGGGTTGGATTATCTGGGTCAAACTCCCGTGGAACATGCCTTGTAAGTTCATGCATTTGAATCCTTTGACGGCAGTGTGCAGTAATGCATTTACTTTTTGACAGGGCGGCTGGTCACAAAGATTTGGCACTCCGCCTACTAGAATTGCGGTATTACGTCACCGATCAATTGTCTTACTTTGTCTCTTCACAAATGCCGGATCACTCAACATCCAAGCACATCATCATTCCCAAGGAAAGTACCATTGGACACAACAGGATGAAACAAGAGCAGTTGCTGCGAAGTGTAAGACAAACCAATACTGTGGTGCTAGAAAAGTGATGACAGTATTTAATGAATTTTTTTTTTTTTTTTTATTCAAATCTGCAGCAACAACCTCACGTCTTGGAGCAGTTTGCTGCCGATCTCTTTGATGAATTGGATCGGAGGGAACTGGAGTCGGCCATGTTGGGAGGCGCAACCGGAACTGAGGCATCCAAGTACTCTGTCGCATTTTTACCAGTCCATTCTTACTTTCCCTCGGTACGGAATCAGACGAGACAAAAGTTTGCACGACTCACAAACGACGAAGTGGCCTCTCTCATCACGCTGATTCTCATGGAAAGCAAACGTCGTCACTGCAATACCATTTCAAGCGAAATCGGAGACAACAAAGACATCTTTATACATTTGGACTCGAGGAACAGCAGTCAGGATTTTTCTGAATGCAATGCCCACATCTCGGTCAACACAAATCAGCCGGTCTCGGTAGTTGAAGACGACGAGTTCCCACTGTATGACAATGTGGCTTCGGATGATGACCTCATCCTTACCGAGCAACAAACTGTCCTCTCTCGCCAGGTAAACCTAGTTGAGCTCGACTCGGCGCTTACATAAATTCTTAAGTTTATGTTAAGTTAACTCTAATGGAGATTCTTCAACTTGTTTCAGAGGTCAACAATGGAGGTGTCTCCGGTGAGTAGTTCGAACGTGAATCCTCTGTCCAAATGCGGAAGCGGCTCAAGGGATTCAAGCGAAGGAGAGCAGCGACTCTCTGCCAAACTAAGTGCCTCGGAATTAAAAATTCAGGAACTCCTCGAGAGCAATAACAACTTGAAGACGGAAATCAATGTACTCCAACAAATGGTGAGTTGCAGTGACCTGATGACCTTACCTTAATTGTTATTACCAAAATTCACTAGTTTTACTGTACTGCAGGTTGGACTAGTTATAAGCGAGAACTTGGAACTGAGGAAGACAAGTGTCGGACATCAATTTGTGCCAAATTCCCGTGTATCACCTCTTGTGAACGGACACTCAGGAATTCGGAGTATTTCCTCGGAACTGGTGGCATCCAAACCACCAAGACCGGTGTCCATGTGTGACAACACTCAAATCGAAAAAACAGACGTAAGATTCTGACTTGTCAACTTGTTTTTTATTCCCAACTGTGATGTGATGTTTACAATGGCTTATTTTACAGAGTATTGGGATCAGGTCGAATTCAACTGAATTGTATCTTCAGAAGAAACAAGGTCATGTCAAACCGGAGCCACAAACTGCCCCTGAATTAGTACAAGATACAACGCGGAAAGTGGTGGAGTTAATCAAGGTTTTAATTGAGCAAGCAAGTGTGGATGACACTACCGGAATTCAGTATACGTGTAACAAGATACATGAGGCGACTCATCACATGGCGATTACGCTCATACAGGTAAGTGTTCCTTAAATTCAAGGGATCATTCAAATTGAGAAATTTTGGTAGTTTCTGCTTGAATTTACGCTTGTTTGTTGAAATAGGAAATTGGGACAAGGGACGTACAAGATGCCCTCCATCATGTGCTTTTCCAAGTACTTCGGATGAAATCGGAAATTGACCTTCTCGTGAGTCAACCCGAATGGAAGAATGGGAGTCAAAACCAGAACAGATCCTCGCAAAATCCAACCGCAGCAGGAATCCAGCAGGCAACTTCATCAGATTTTGTTCAAAGAGTTAAACATATCTGCTTCGATGTGGGTGCAGCTATGAAGCAGCTAGTTTCCAGAATTTTACCACAGCAATTCTAAGGACAAGGAGGCTAAACAATGGTCCCAGTATCATCATCACGTTTTCAGCGATTTCCTCCCCTTCCCAAAAGCGTCGACGTTCTAAATATTTTTTACTCATTCTGAGCAGCCTTCTTTAACTTCTCTTTCTCGTGCTTTCAGCCTTGGAGCAAATTTGCCATATCTCACATTTCTAAAATTAGCTAAGGATAAGCCAGTTTAGTTTGTATTATTCTACTCTACATCGGAAATTTAATATTTTACTGATTGACAAGACAAATCATTCCAAAACGGTAAAATTGTGCAACTCAAAATTAGACTCTAGTTAAAGGTATGTTAATGCCAAAAAGACATACGCACTTGGATACATTCGACAATAATTGCCAAGTTTTTCATTTAAAAAGACAGTAAGGAACTGCCAGGGACTCAACTGCAGCTTAAATTTTATGAAACTTTTAAACCGGAAAGTGCCTTATATGAATATTTATTCCTTCGTGTTAAATATCCGTCTAACTAAGGCGTCTCTTGTTGGAACATTTCGAAATAAAGGTCTAATGAAGCAAATTGTTGTTTTTCATTTTCAGATCTCAAGTTTATCCCTTTCCCTTCTTCCTTCGTGTGTTTCCTCGAGCATCTTCTCTAATTTCTTGTATTTGACTTTCAGGCTTTCATGCAACGGAAGAAGAAGAAAAGAAGGAGAATTACATCTCAGGGCTTTTGAACCCCTTCCATCTTCATCTTTATAAATTAGTGAGTAAGAAGATGTGTACAGTCTGCAGATCTCTCATGATGAGACTTCCATTGTTGGGGAGATTAACCCAACTTTACCTGTTCTCAGCAACAATTGCCCCTGCCCTACCAGTACCAACCTGCATTCTCAGAACATCACATGTATACTCACCACCACCGGCTACGCGTTATGCCCGTTCGTCGTTTTTCCAACACTTTTTGCTGTAATTTGCACAATTCTTGGAATTATCCAGAAAAAGTGAGCCGAAGTGGAAGTGCCCTTTCGACGACCGTTGGGAACGCGCACCTTGGAGCCTAGGTTTCACTGCCCGAATTTTTTAGATAGGGATGAAAAGTTCCTTATAACAATTTGCGACCAACAGTTTAGATCTGCCTAAACTATTAAAGAAAAAGTGACAATTTTGGAAAGCAATCGCATTTACAGATCAGGAAGTCCGCTGCCATACAGGTAAAACACCTTCCCAAGCTTTATAGATAACGAGATCATTAAAAGCCAAACCAACTTTCCTACTACGCATGCGTACATGGCACGTAATTATTTCACCCAATTCCCAGGTATTTACTTAAAGCGACGCTAATCTTATCAAAACTTCTATCAGGTGTTAGTGTTACGTACGTCAGCTTTACTTTTGATCCTAAGCGCCGTAAAGAGCTTTTCGAAGGGGGAGGATTAAACGATTTTTGTTTTGAATTTTTCTTTTGTTGCTTGGATCCGTAGGGGATTGTTTCCTGCCGTACCACACGTTGGATTTAAGTCTTATTTGTTTTCGTAACCAAAACATAGCGGAAAGCAAAGAACAATGAGGGATTCCCCACTGGCGCATCATGGAAATGGACATGGAACAATTGGAGAACTAAATTCCGGAGTTGCAACATCATCCACCTCAAGCTCATTGGGAGATTCGTTTCGTGAAAGTGGTAAGGATCCTAACAGTTTACCATTTTCTTCAGTCTCGTTCCATCAATCAAACTATGAGTTGCAATTTCCTGGCAATTGGTAATTCACCTGTCTAGTCAGGCAATGAAGCGGAAATCGGACGTAGAGAGGTTTAGCATCCGGTGAATATCCATCGACTATCAGTTTTTATTGATGAGAAATCCTTGAAGATTTTATGAAGCAGATCCAAAATATCTAAATGTCAGGCTTGAAGGAAAGGACATGAACGAACGGCGGTTATGGTGGTTCCCTGAGAACAAAAACGAAAGGGAACACCAGAAAATCCATTTGGTAGGGTACGGAACATGGTGGCAGTGGCAGTTGAAGCGTTTAGAAGTGTGGGTGGAATTAATGGGGAACTCACCTGTGCTTCCTTACCATCAGACTTTGTTTTACGAATAACAATGGGGGAAAGGTCTTGTCATCCTCCAGATGCAACGGTGGAGGGAACTCCGGTAGCATGCTCAAAAAAACATAACATGCAACTGGACAAAGGGGCAAGGTATGCAGGGTGAACCATACACAATTAGAAGAATATAACAATGCTTCAAGCTTCGTATATAAGTTCAGGAAATCCTGCCATTAACAATAAGTGCATCAGAATTATTAGGTTAGTTATGGAATGTCTGTCTATTTAAATTCGCGATTCACAAAAATGCATTGTAAACTAGACTTTCCCCATAATAATCCCCCCTTTGGATCATAGAGGTTTAGATATTCCCAAATACAGCGTGAAGCCAATAAAGATTAGAAACCCCTGAACTTGCACTTAAGATTTTGGCAAGGGTCTAATTGGTGACTGCAGTTACATCGTTATTGGGCCAAGGATGATTTATATACGCTTTCACAAATCTTTAATCACGTTTTATATCTTTAACCCAATCCAATTCATTTTCAAGCCTTATTTAGTCTACTTTAACCTTTCCTTATACGACTGAATTTGGTCGGATGAATTATTAACTCCTTCAGGGTGTGATTTGTGGAAGCGTTCATGTGAAAATAGAAATGGATGTAAGAAAAAGAAAAAGAAACGGGCCTGCGTATATATTCTTTGGATCTAGTCCAATGAAAACTTAAGCAAGGGATGAACAAAAGATTTGTTCAAAACAAATGAAAAATGATGCCTGAATTCTTAACAATGAGAAGAGCAAGAACGTGATTTAGAACAAGGTTATTCCCCTGAATTCTCAACCTTCAAATGATTCAATGATAATGATACAATTAGTTGTAAGTTTTATACACTTTATAACCCCATGGATTCCTCCCTTGGATTTGTTTAAACTTTGAAAGCGTATAAGACTTAAACGGAAGCTTAGTTCAAACGGATCCATGGCTATTATTCCTAATCGGATTGGGCGAAGCTCTCCATTCCTTCCTTTTGTTTTGTTGACATTAGACTTTCGTTTCGGAAGCTGATGAATAATTAATGAGTCTCATAAATCCAAACCCTGCCAACCCAAAAATGAAACAATGGGCATTTGGCTGGCCATTATACCCAAGTGCAAAATAAATACATCCGCCCACGACGACGCAGAAGGGAAGGAGACCCACTTGGTAATTCAAATCCAATTATTTTCGTATCGAATCCTGAGTATTTGCTCTAGAAATGTCACATAAATCCTTGTGTCCACAATGGTTTTCCATGTCTTAATTCGCGTATATCCTTCCTGTTTTCTAAAACCTCCAATTTCCACACAGGTCGGTTTAATTGCTCCATCATGGCTCATTGCAACCCCCTGCAGAGTCTTGCAGCGTATTCAAAAAATCAAAAGTCACTCTAATTCATCTTGATTTGGGATCTCATTTCAGTTTCGGATTAGAAAAGCTTCAGGCTGGCAGGTAAAATCTGATAATGCTCAAAGTGACTCAGGTGGAGTAGTTCGTGAGGTCCAACGCATTTTTGGCTTCCCTCCTGCCGTATGGATTTTATTCAGAAGGGAGCATAAAGGACTTTGATTAAACTGAATTTTCTCCAAAGTAGCATCGGTTGGTGGCTTAGTTCGCATAAATCCCCGTCTACAAAGTTACACAATCAAAATATTAAATAGAATTAAGGAACCACACACAATTTTGGCCATTGAACATTTCTTGTTACGTTCACTACAAACGCAATCCCCATTGTGCACTGCCTTGTGAAAGTGTGTAAAAATCAATAAGCCCGGAATAAGGTTCAAAACCCTCATGATATAATTTTTGGTGAATATCCAACGAGGTAAAGGCGTCTCTTATTTAAGTCTTTTCTCCTTATTTGATCGATCTTGAGTCATGGAAAATAATCAATAGGTTTTACTATTGTTGGAAAAGGGAGGCGTGCGTGCGTTAGGTGTGCATTTGAAATGTTCTGGCTGTAAACCTGTAACTTAAACTTACCGTCGCTCCTTATATTCCTAGGAATTTAGTTGCAAAATGAATGAATTTGAACTAATGGATGTAACCTTACGCCGCAAGGAGATGCTTCTCCCACGACGTCTTAACCATTTGGGCCTTCACATGTTACGAGTTGCGTGTGGGTAAATACTGAGCGTAATTAAACTATTATTGAATGAATACAATTCATTTTCTATGATAGCGGGATTATTGCTCTCCTCCCTAGTGAATTGACAACTAAATAATGCAGACGAGACACGCAGTTTTATATTGGATATTACGTACCGCATAGTCGAGTTTAAGGGTACTGCCTGCCTACACGCTTATTTAAATCCAATAAGGCTAAACACATAGCGTGTAATTGTCTAACGCATAATTAATGAAAGTGCATCTTCAATTTCCAAGAATACCTTCCGTTTACTTTATCTCCATTGTCTTTTTCCTTTTGTTACTTACCCACTCCCAATCATTTTCATAGGCAACCTTAGAACTTGATTTTTAGTGCGGGCGTTAAAGTGTGCGTGCATGGTATCTTATCGGAAATGCACTTTAATCAGCTTATTCTAGCACTACCAGCGGCGTCTCAACGCCGTTTTTCTCATAGATAACCGAACGAGATCACATTTTTGCTTTTACTTCTGGTTTTACTCAAATTTTAAGTGCTCCTCCGTCTGTCTGTCAAAGCAGCCCTAACGAGGTCAGAATTTCATTCAGCACAAGTTCCATTTTTAGTGACACCGAAATGCTTCGCGAGGAAAGGCGAAGGCAATGCTTATAATTCCAAATGGTCATCGTTTTTAGCAGAATAGGCACAAAGTGTTCCAGATTCAGGCAGGGATTTAAACTTTTCATAAAATTCCTAAACTGGAATGATCTGTTTGGTTGATACAGTGACAATGGGTAAAGATAGAGGCATGACTTTACAATCCATAACCTCATTGATTATTCCTTGGCGTTTGTATGAAATTTATTCGCTCTGCCTGGGTTGAAGTGTAAAACTGAACTGATAGAAAGGAAGCGAACAGACAAGGGGAAAAGGACACTGATGGAGATAAAGTAGTCGTAGTAGTGGGTAAGTCATTTCGGATTCCAAGCACTAGGAGCACATGAGCTGATTATGTTGATGATGTTGGAATGATGGGGAAGTGAATGCGTGCAGTAGTAGAAGTTTGGTCTGGAAATATGAACTGCTCATCTGAAGTAGATCACAGATCAGGATCAGGACTCTGGGTATTTTTGCCAGTATTCCAGGAGGGGTGCCAGTTATCTCTTTCCTATGAGAGCATCCAGATCCAGATAGCCATCCAATCTCTCTCTAACCTTAAGCCTAGTGCCTTTTCCATGAGCTTGGGTTCATGAGTTATCCGTCCTAGTGAAAAGTGACCTTGTATTTACTCTTGCATCTGCTGAATTAATCATCCCATACAGGGATAACGGAGGGAAGAATTTTGCAATAATCCATAATTTCTAGAAGGATTCAAAATATTTTGCAGAAATGATTTCTGCTTCAGCATCATCATTGTAGTGGTAGGTCTCCTCGGAAGTGCTCTCGTTTTTGTGCCATCGAACTCCAGGTTTTCAGACAATATTCCACAGTAATGGGTCCGGTTAAGTGCACTTTGACAACTGGATAATGGAATAATGGAACAAAGGATCCAATATGGGAAATCATTAAGCCACGATCCCATTGATGAAGAGCATTTAATGAGTCTATGGAGTAAGATTTCATGGATTCCTGTTAAGGATTATTGTGAACAAACATTACATCGCACTGATTTTGTTTAAATGTAATGTTGCGATGTATTCCCGTACCAGGCAGTGCTGATTAGGAAATGGTTCAAGGAAAATCTATTAATGCCTTTCCTAGTTGACTATCACTACCATCAATGTTTCATTCAAGGGCGTTAATTTTCATTCATTGTCTTTTGGATTTCAGACGAAATGCTGGAGAATGAAAATGAAACACTACGGGAACGGGTTGGGGACCTGGAGAAAAAAGTTTACGAACAACGGGATGAGATCCTTTGTCTCCGGGCAACGGTCGCTGACGTTCTTCGACGAATTGCAAACCTGGAAGGATCCACAAACAGAGGTAAGGTCAACTGCTATTTCTAATTAGAATTCTAGATTACCATCTGCGGAAGCAAATTCTACACCTTACCTTGCTAAAGTCGAATTCTTAGGAAATGCGTTGGTAAATTTCAATCCCCAATTGCGATCTTATCGAACTGATCTTAAATTAGTAGCGTGAATTTATAGCTATAGTGTTGCACTGGAAGCAATAAAGAGGCGATCGATCGTAGATTGGCCAAACGGAATTTAGTTTAGCAAGCCTTGAGTAGTAGAAATAGATTTGATAAATCGATATTATTGGAACTAAAAGGAATAGACGCTCCCTTATTTATTACGATTCTTTATCATGATTTTTATCCGGGCGCTTTCTCCAGGGTGATGGACAGTTTTAGGCCAAGACGCAGAAAGGTTCTTACTCAAGAATTGCTATCCAATTATACTCCATTGAAATCGAAGTTAGAAATTAATGGAATATTCTGGACTAATAACACCTTTGGGTTTCCTTCTCCCCAAATAATTTCTATGTGGCAATTGTATCAAGACTACCAGACTCAGGCATGATTTCATGTTAAACTTTGAATAGAGTCCCTAACAGGTTTTCCAACGACCACATACAAGAAATTGGAGAATAATGACAGGTTAAACTTTGATGGACATTCTGTGGACTACGCCGAGCTTCTGCCGACATTTGTCCAGTACGTCTTTAGAACCAGGAGACACTCGCGAGTTGCGAGGTAGTGACCATCAACCAAAAGGAAAAGTCATCACATTTTGCAATCACGTTCTCGACCAACCGCAAAAACCAACCAACCTGGTGGTTAGTTATTTTCTGCAAATTGTCATTTTGCAAAATTAGTAAATTTTGTAATTTTGGAAATTTAGGTGTGTTTCCACTAACAATACAAATAACTCCACTACTCCATTGGACTAATTCCATAAGCGCTAATAGTGAGGCAGGTTTTTCTTAGTGCTGTTTTTACTACTATTTCATCATTGCATAAAGTAAGTTGTGGAAAATCAATTTCAATTACGCCCTTCAGCGCTTCAATCACTTTTAATATCCAACGAATATCCACATCCTGTGTATACCCTTTCTGGTTGTGTAGTAAGCAGAGCACTTTAGCACGTGTAAGTCATTGGAAGTGTTATCCATTCATACCCTCCAATACCCGCCTTGGTCTCATCCGGAAGTACGTTTATTTTGGTTCTAAAATTGTAAAAGTCAGCTTAATTATTGCTATAAAAACGCCTTAACTTGTCACACTTAATTACTCCTTGGAACGATTCTTTGCAGCGTCAATATAAGACCCGGGTTGTTGTACCTTTTTTTTTCAAGTAAACGAACTCTCGGGAGCTTTTCAAATTAAGAACGGGAATAAGCAAAAGGAAAATTTCGTGGGGATGAATAATGATGGGAATTGCACGACGAGTCAAGAGAGACAGAAAGTTGCCCTATTTTTAGTCTCGAGATGTCAAGATTTGTATGAGATGCGTTTCGAGAAAATCGAAAGTGTTGAAACCTAAATGCGCCCTGCTGCGTTGATTGTAAAGATTTGGATCCACTTGGTTACCTCTTTCTTTTTTTTCTTTTCAGCCATAAGCGCTCCCCCGTTGCATTTCAAGGAAGTCCAAGGGCGTGACCGACAACTTCGAGTGCATCCAACAGTTTCTGATCCAACGTCCGCAGCACGCGCTGACTGGAGACGAAATCACGCCACTACTGCTGGAACGCCTCCAGCTCCCAATGGACTCAACTCCAATTTAAATAACAAAAAGTAAGCAATTACTACCAGGCACAATGTACAATGGGAATCTTAATTGACAAAGATGCTGCTGTTAGTAGCCAAGATCCGCAATTCTTTTATTGCAAGGAGGAAAAAATTAATTGGAATTGTCAAAGGGATGGGCAGTTTAGCCTTAACCTTGGAATACTCCGTGATTTGTGACACGTCTCAGAATTTCCTAACAATTGAGAAAGATACTGCAGCAGCATGTTTAGCTCATTAGGAGCCTAATTTGAAATGCTTATGAGTGTTTTCATTAACTCTGCGGCTGTGGTGTTGAGCTTCCTAACTTGAAATTAATTGCGACTGACCAAGGTTGGACTTGATTTTCCTTTTCAGCCGACGTGTAAACCATCATCAGTCTACGGGTTCCTTACATTCGGCCGATTCCCACAGTTCCAACGGTTTATCCTCACCGTCCCCATCCCCGTCACCGTATCGCATCTCACCGGCTCCACGTGCCCCTGTTCTTAATCAACACTTGAGGAACGGGAACAGTGCCGGCGGAACCGGAACTAACGGAACTACCCCGTCTCCGCTTGCGACAAAACGTTGGAGCTCCACGAGTGACTTTGGCAATCCGTCCACGTTTACGCAGAACCCACCAATGGCTGTCAGGTAAAGCATGCGGAAGGGTCGCTTCCGGCCTGATTACACTAAAGTACTGTTTTGTTCGAATTAAATATGGTGGTTCTCATTCCTTTGGATTTTAATTTAAAAGAATCCTTTTCTTAAAATTCTTGACCACCATTATTGTAAAAGTCTTACATAGAGGAGGCGGTGTCTTGACACAGAACCTTCTTTTCTAATTTTAAAAGTTGAATTTTGGATTTGATGAATGATTTACAACCTCTGTGGATTTACAAAAAATCATAATTCAGTATTTTCCAAATTTGCAATTTCCTTTGTTCCAAAATATTATTCCAATCTATAAAAGTTTCAGTTAATAGCATGAATATTTTTTTAAACAAAAAACTGTATTGTCGATTCAGTATTATTTGATGCTGTGTTTTTAAACATTGTTTTATTTTATTTTGTTTTATTTCCACACATTAGAAGTAATCCCACCGCACGTTCTCTTCTAAATTTGCACGTGAAAACACCGCACCCCAGGCATGGGTATGTTTTGTCGTTTTTTATGATTTGCTTATTTCATTTTATTAATTTAACTTTATAGCTTAGCCAAATTTTAAGAATGTTTTATTTTTGTGTTGTTTAGTACAAAAGATGCGACATTCAACGCGGAAGAAGGGACAATTCGTGTATTTCTTAGAGGACGCCCAATTAATTTATATTTTCCAAGCTCCCTAACGGAGAACTACAGTTTATCACGGGTTTCGACTGCACCTACTGCAAAGCTCCAGTTGGAATGGATGTAAGAACCTCTTTTTCTAATTCTTTTTTGTTTTTTAGAATTATTCATCGTCGTTTTCCATCTGCTACCAAAAAACTGGAACAAAAAGGGCAAAGTCATCATTAAATCTGTTGCCAATGATTACAATTTAATTATTGCAGTCAAATGAAAATTTACAAGGGCTCAGTAGAGCGGTAAAGTGGTACATGCGGAACGCCATACTTCGCTTCCTTAATTATTAGTGTGTGAACTTCGTTTCACATAGAGATAGGGCCTTGCATTAGTACCACAACAATATAGAAATCTTCATTTGGTAGTTAAATGTTTAAGTATAATTGAGGCATGGTTACAATTTGGCAAAGGAAAATGACTTTGCAATTAATCCTTTTGTTTACTTCTAATTACACCTAATTACATACCCCTGAATTGTTCAAACGAACCAACTACCCTTGAACATTTGCAGTTTGTAGAATGATTCTGCATTTTTCTAATTCTTAGATATGGCTATCGTGGGCGTGACTGTCGATCCAACTTGTTCTATCTTCCTACCGGTGAATTGGTCTACTTTATGGCTGCCGTTGTAGTCTTGTACAATGTTGAGGAGCAGAATCAGAGACACTACTTGGGACATACGGATGACGTCAAATGGTAAAGCTCGTTATTTTTCTATTTGCCAACTAATTCATAATTTTGGTTGAATTATGGAAAACATGAGTCTTCTTTTTACGCGTAAAAGATGCATCTTCAACCCCATTTTTGAAAATACCGTTTTTGGAAAAGATGCCAAAAGTAATTGTAATTAGATTTCGTGACAGGCAAATGCAAATTGTTATGAGCGTCCTAACCTTATGGTGTGGGCTTGGCATATGGGAAATGGTCGCGCTAGGGAATTCTGCGGATTAAGGAAACGATGAAACCTACTTCTTTAGCGTAAATAACGTAAATTTTGATTTAAAGTGACATCTTACACGACACGATCGTAAATGACCATGACTTGAGTCTAGTGGAAATTATATTAATGACAGATGCAAATAATGAAAACTGGCTGAACTAATATAATCTCTCACGTCTTCCGTAGGCGCGTGCGTGATAAGTACTAGTTGGTTCAGGAAAATGTTGAATTAATGATGGTCGTGGGTGATGATTAGTGGTCAATCCAGTATCCGGTAAACCACAAAACTTGACAGAATTTATGATTTCTCGTTTCAGTCTGGCTATCCACCCCAACAAGATGATCGTTGCCACGGGTCAATGTGCAGGTCATGAAAAGAGAGAAGGAAAGGTGAGGAAAATGTTTTCAGAATTTGGATATTTAGTTCACAAGATAAACGTTCAAAGGTGCACTGACCTTTGTGGAATCTGACAAACATTTGTGTAGTATAAAAGAATATGAAAATAATTTCGTCCATATATGGCTTGATTTGTTAAAATTTCAAAAGAAGGAACCATGCATCTAATTGTTTTTTCTTCCTTTGGTCATCCTCTGTTAGGCACACGTCCGAATATGGAATTCAGTCAGCCTGCACACACTTCATGTCATCGGAGTTGGCGACTTTGACCGCTCAATCTGCTGCCTCTCCTTTTCAAAGGCGGTACAAAGTCAATAATACAATGCGGCATAGAAAAGAATTTAAATGAAACGAATTTGATTGGTTGCTCTGTTTTCTGTGGATAGGACGGTGGTGCCTTACTATGCGCCATTGATGAGTCCAGTGACCACACGATTTCCGTCTGGGATTGGCAAAAGGGAGAGAAAGGGCACAAATTGGCAGAAAACAAGGTGAGACAATTAGGATTCCGGATTGAGAAACACTACGAAGCTCTTATGTCATTTTCATGCCACAATTCTGCTTTTAGTGCTCGGGTGACACGGTGGTCTCTATGGAATTTCACCCCCTGGACAAGAACACAATGATATCCTGTGGAAAGAGCCATATCTCCTTCTGGGCTTTTGAGGGATGCGTCCTTTACAAGAAATTGGGCATCTTTGATCAACGGGACAAACCGAAATATGTAACCTGCCTGGCCTTCAGCGGGAATGGGGATGTCCTATCCGGGGATAGTAGTGGCAACATTCTAATTTGGGCTCGGGGAACCAATGTCGTCGCAAAAGTAATCCGAGGAGTCCATGATGGCCCAGTTTTCAGCATTCTAACTTTGAAGGACGGGGAAATAGTCACTGGTGGGGGCAAGGACGGTCGCCTCCTGAAATGGGATCCTGAGCTGACAAAAGCGGAAGTGGAGACTGTGGTAACCACCCATGACGCATTCGCACTCCTATTCTACGAATGTTAAATGATTATATTCCGTATTTAGATTCCAGATCAGTATGGACCCGTCAGAGTTATCACAGAAGGGCGTGGGAGTCAACTTATTGTTGGTACCACCAAAAACTGCGTCCTAGCAGGAAGTTTCCAGCTCCCATTTCAACTAATTGTCCAAGGACACACTGAGGAACTCTGGGGATTGGCAACACATCCGGAACAGCAACAATTTATTACGGGAGGACACGATAAAATGCTCGTACTCTGGGATGCCCTTAGCAAAACTGCAGTATGGGCCCTTGATTTTGACGTAAGGCCACCCAAACACTTAACCCAAAAGTGCAGCGTAACTTTAAATTCGCGTATTATTAAAAATTGCAGGAACAAATTCAATCTGCCACATTTTCCCCGGATGGGCATGTCATTGTAGTAGGAACTTTGCTAGGACGCTGGTTTGCCATTTCTGCAGAAACGCGTGAGATCTTGTCTCATCACAACGATGGATCTGAACCAATTCAGGTAACGACTGAATGACTACTGCCTACGATTCCCTGTCATAATCCTGGTCTGATTAATCATAATTTGCTGACTAGGTTGTACGATTTTCTCCCGATGGAAGGATGCTGGCTATTGGCTCTCGTGACAATGTAATCTACATTTATCAAGTGACGGATGCATACCAAAAGTACAACCGTATCGGACGTTGCTCCGTAAGTGAAATCTAAACCCCAATTTATACGTCACAGGTTCGTATTTGAAAATAAGCAAATATGTGCCTTATTTCCTAAAGGGGCACTCAAGTTTCATCGCACATCTCGATTGGTCAAGCGACAGTACATTTATCCAGAGCAACTCTGGAGACTACGAACTTCTATTCTGTAAGTCAACGAGGAATTCTGGAAGGAACTAAACATACGGCAAAGGCTAGCGTGTTTCTGATTTCCAGGGAATGCCTCTGTGTGCCGTCAGATCCCGCAGAGCTCCCAACTGCGTGACACGGAATGGGACACCATGACCTGCACGCTTACCGGTCCCACCATTGGGATCTGGCCGGATAATGCAGACGGGACAGACGTGAATGCCTGCGACCGGTCGCATGACCAGAAACTCATGGCCACTGGGGATGATTTTGGGAAGGTCAAACTGTACACCAATCCAGTTATTCAACCCAAGGTATTTGACGCTATTTCACAAGTAAATACCAACCGGTCCGCAATAATTCAGTTCTGATTATTTCCAGTCACTTTGCCACGCATACAACGGTCACAGCAGCCACGTTACAAGTGTCGTGTTCCTGCAGGATGATACGCGGCTTATCAGCATTGGTGGGAGGGACTCCAGCGTTATGCAATGGGTTATTTGCTAAAATCCAATAGAAGTTAAAATATTTTGCTACTAATGAGTGGAGTTTGGAAAAGTGCGTTCGCAATGTTAATGCTTGCGACTAGTTGGAAACCGCGTTGTGGCGATGCCTGCACCTCGCGCCCATGTTTTTACAATTAATGTAAAATGAATAGATTAAAAATTAAGAATAATATCCCAATTAGAAAATAGCCGGCTCTTAGTTTATATTTTGCTATAATTAAAGTTCATACAAAATTAGAATAGTTGAAATAAGGATAATGAACTTATGTTCATATTCTTAACTCCACTCCGTCAGAAAGTTCAATTTAGAAATAAAAGATAATAATACACACGCGTAACAGTAATTATTTCCAGCGGCGCTTCAGAGGATCTCCTTGTTTCATCACTGTATGAGACTCACCGAGAACATGCAGAAGTTTACCACGCGTCATCTCCTTCTTTTCATCCAGCCCCAGTTGGTATGCAATGTTCTGGAGCTTCTTGACTTCCTCAACTAAACTAGAAGATGTGAGGCTTCCAAATTCTAAATTAAAAAGAATTAATCATCGTAAAGAGAGTTATTCTAAGGGAAAATCAATCAACGAACTCACGGTGAAGCAAATTGATGTCCTCGGGATCCAATCCATGGGCCCAACTGCCCGATGTATCCGTTTCGCCAGTCTTCAACTGGTTATTGTACAAGATTTGCTTTGCAGTGGTAGGGACTATGAATGAAAGATAATACAAATTATATAATGAAATCCCCCAATTTTCCGTAGCTATCCCGAATACATAGACTTGTATTAAACTTACGATTAGTAGGCCATAAATCTGGGGAAGAGCGATCCAATTTTTCGGTGCTTTTGAGTTGATCTTCCAGAGAAACCTCCACATCTGGTGCATTCTCAGCCGGTTGTGGGAGGAAGTCAGTTGTTAGCAAGAACTCGTGGGGCTCAATGGTTTCCTCCGTAATGTCAACTTCGCCCACTTCGTCCATCTGAATACTTGCAACGGCTTGCGCTTCCGCAGCAGCGAGTGCATCTTCTAAATTTATGAATAAAAGTATTAGATTCACACATGAGGTACACGTACATGTAAAGGTCTCATCTCAAGATGATTAATAGAAATACCTGCGGATGGTTCGGATTCTGTCTCAACTATTGTTTCCGTTACAACGTGTTCCCCTTCGGTTGCAAATACATTTGCTAAATCTTCGTCAAAAATGAGTTCCGGTTCAGGTTCGCCCGCCTCCATTGCTCAGGGCGTATTTGAATTAAGTGCTGACTGCTTATCGTACAGCGAGCTGGAATGGATAAATAAATCGGAATGAACATTAAAATATAGAGAGAGGAGAATCCTATCATCATGTGGTTGAGGCACCTAAACAACCAGGCCACAATCCTTCGATAAGGCTACTCCGTATAGCCGGATCGATGGATTGTGACCAGGCTGGTGAAAAGATGAAAGTTCGTTACAGTCGAGGCGGAAGGTTCACAATTGTAAATTTACAATGAAGGCTGCGATGAGCCTTTCCCTCTCTTCGAGTCACCTCTTGTCACCTGCGACCCTGTCAACTTACTGAACAGGGAAGGAGGCAACTAAAATTGAAAGCAAAAGTTAACGAATTAATTAAATGATTTTGTAATTTAAGAATTATTGTCCAATTCCCGCCGACAAAATTGTCATTTCCTTCGTAGGAACTTGACACACGAGAACACAATTGGCAAACAAGGACACGCCTTCTCCCGATTTGGGTCAAAGGTCAAGCGAGCGGGTGGTTGGGTGACATGATACCCGGATCATGGATTTTGGCAAGGCCAGTTTGTAGTTCATGAAAGGGCTAAATGGATCATGTCAGGGCCGCGTCATGGATGAACCTTAATGGACCAACGGTTGGTGGCCAGAGGCCATTTGAGGTTCATGCACAAATAACGAGTTACTATTAAGGAGTTATTCTGCAGCACAGGCAAAGCCCATCAATTGATGGGCTCTGGCACAGGTACCCCGTTCGAATAAAAATGCCCAAGGGACTCTGACCCTTACCATATTATTTTGTTATTTATAGCGAATGCTAGAAACGCATTTTAGATTTACGCGTCGTCCCTGTGTGGCTTTTTCCTGTTTGTGAAATCCAGATGCAAATCGTCGTGCATCTTTTCCATGGTTCGCTTTTACATAAAGGATCAATGCGAAGAGAAGCATCTGTGTGCGAGGTTGAAATTTGAATATTAAGTCAAGACGGTCAAGCAGACTCTGTCTAAACTTCTGCAGCAATAAGGTAAGTTCGAACGATTCTAATTTATGAATATTATGAAACTAATTAGAAAGAAGATTTTCTTTTTGCACACTGCTTTTTTTTTGCAAACCAATTTGGTCATTCCATTTGAGCTGCGTGGACTTTTGACCCTACATCGACAACCTTTTAAGATTTTTAAGTCCTTTTCTAATCATTTTAACTCCCAACATGGCTGACAAATCCGTCCCTCCCGCGTAGCCAAATTTCTGTTAGGTACCATTAACAGCCGACGACGTGGACGAAGAACTAGCCCGCATTTCGACCCCAGCCCCACCACCACAAGCGGATCTCACAAGGGAACCACACAACAGTATACACGCAGATCTTAACCATTGTCATATATGTGATAGAGCAGACTAATCTAACTA
>JAQIWD010000202.1:0-28755 GCA_034694825.1 Anurida granaria
GTCGAATCACGTCGACTTTGTCTTGGAAGTTTTTTAATTGGACAATTGGTTCCAAAATTAGAGGTCATCGAAAAGTCGAAATTCCCCATTTGATTTCCATAGGGGATAGGACTCCCCAAGCAAAAACTATTAGATCCTAGTTTGCCGTGCTTTGACTGAGGTTTTTGTATTCAGCCAGTTTGAGACTTTCTACCAAATCATAAGAGGCTTAGCGAAATATTTTTTGGTTCAGTTATGGCAGCGTTTGAAAAATTTGTATTTTACTGGGTAATATTGCAATTTTTCAGATTCTCAAATCCTTAGTATTTTACTCAAAATCTGTTAGTAACCCCATCCTCTTTTTAAAATTTTTGCACTTTTATGATTATTTGTGTACACAAGATTTATATTCGATAAAATAAAGCCATTTTGTGTAAAGGTGTCCTTATATCTTTGAGTTGCTTCAACAGATGGGCAATGATTAAAGCGCCTTTTTTCATTTACTCTATTCGGACAACGTTCATTTGTGGTGGTGTAATAAAGCATCTGCTAAGCGGTTGCTAAACCCCTGTTATACTCACACAACTACGTGTTATTCTTAGAACCCAAAGCACAAGTACACCTTTAATCCTGAAAATCACTTTCCTGATTTATATCATCTCGGAAAACGGGCGTTTATTATTGTGTGAAAAAAAGGTGAGATCCCTTTTGCCACGGTTTTCTTTCGTTACGGGAGTTAATTGGACTTGTTACGCTAGGATTTATATAACACGCGCTTTTTCTCACCTTATTCACTCCCTCCTCTCAATGGACCTACGATTACTTAAGCACACAATTCAAAATTGCTTTGTTCCTCTGCTTGGAAAAAAAATGGTCCTTTTCAAGGCGCCGACTTTAATTGGAGCGACTCTTTTTATAGAGCTAAGAATACCAACGCGTGTGTATGCAGGCATGAGAACGAGGAAAAGACTTTGGCTGATGGCCTAATGAAAGTGCTAAAATTTTTAAATTTTCCCACTTTCACACCTTGTGCTTCTGCATTTCCCTTGAGCATGGTAAGGCTACGAAGGACGGTGTAGTCTCCGGGCGTAAAGAGAACCCGCATTCATAATCATATCATTAAGTTCTAATTGCTCCTTCCTTAAGTGGCGGTACTTTTCAAATATGGTGTCTGTCCTACTTTTAAACTCCCCCGGATAATTAAGCTTTTCCCGTTTACATACAAATGAGTCCATTTTCCCCAGCAATCATCTTCCCTCTGAGAGAGTGAAAGGGAAAGTAAGTTCCTTCCCAGACACATTCCTAGCAGAGCTTGGATCCAGCCAACCTGCCTCTTTTTAGCTTCCACCAAAGTCAAAACGCAGACGGGTGGGCATCCATGCCTGAAATATTGATGAAAGAAATGCTTCTGGTTCGTAAAGAAGTTGAAGCTGAAGAAGATGAGTGCGGTTCCTCAACTCGTAAAAGTAAGGAAGAAAAACATCGTAATGATGCTCATCATCTTCCTCGGATGAGAGGACCAAATGTCAAGTTTTGGAAGATGATGAATGTGAGCGTCTCTTGTCTTGTCTTGAAGGTTGAGAGGGTGAGACTAAACTGAAAAAATAAAACGTCCACCCATGGAACATGTCCAGGAATCAATTGTCAAGAGACCTTCTTTTCTTATCATTGTGGCAGGAAGGTTGTGGATGCGATTGGAGGTTGAGATTGGCCAAAAGGAATAATATAAGAACAATGGAAACCATCATTAGCCTTCCTTTCTTCTTGTCTGGGATACAAATTATGGGTTAGGAGTGGCATGTCCCGTGACATGACTTCCCTTTTTGATTCTCCTCGTGTCTACTCCATTCTTCCTTTCTTTCCAACAAAGTTCCAAGTTTTTAAAAGTTTTTTAGGGGTTAATTGGACTGACCGCAGGAAGTTGGAGGGGAACACACAGGGAAAGTTTTTGATGAGTTTAGCTTTCTTTCTACGATTCGTTTGGTTCAGGAGGAAAATAAAAGGAAAAGTCCAGCAACTTTCTTCTTGTGATGTCTCTAATTAGCCTCGCATTCAATGCACGGTCCCTCCATTCACTAGAGATCTCTTTTGAAATCGTAGAGGGAAACGATTTAATGATGACGAGAGTTGTGTTCCATCAAAGCTGCAATTGACAGCACAAGCAGCAGCAGCAGGATCACAGGGAATGATGACACAAAGAGGGATGACGCCGTTTAAGGTTTGTCTTCTTTCGTCTCTTCCAAGTCAATTAAGAATTCAGCTCAAGGATTCCTGTTATTTTGTACTCGTCGGTCCAGCAGCGATAGTTTCTAAACTTCCAGTCGTACAGACTCATGGACTTTTTTGTCCAATCTTGTTGGAATTTGAATTTACGATTCAACAATAATTACGAATGTCAACAAAATGAATATTTTGAAAAACTCAAAAAGAGGGAAATTCTTCCTTACAAATTTTATGTTGTCTCTTTTTGGAGTTTACTCATTTTTAAAACTTTGAGCCTCGACGACGAACGTTATCTCGGTCCACGGGCTGTGCACGACTCTTGACAATTTCCGCTTTCCCAATTTACAACCCTTTTCCATATCCCCCAACCACTAAGCTTCCTGTTCTACGAGCCACTCCACCATCATTTCTTCTTCGTCTTATATTAGAAGATTCCCAGAAATCTTGGAATGGCACAAATAAAACGTGGAGCATCTTAAGAAAGAGGAGGCAAGGGATGCGAACCTCTCAAATCAACCACAAGAAACAAAAGGGAATTATACTTGAAGGAAGCTTACGCTTCCTTAGCTATCTGCAAAGGTCTGGGATGGATGCGGGTCTTGGGTTTAAAATTTCCCGCAACTCTCCATCTCAAACTTCTCCAGCAGCGGGAACAGTTGGTAGTGGTTCACCGAGGCTGTGGTAGATGAGTGAGGAGCGGGAAATCCGGGTAAGAGATTTGAAATTCAGTGGTGTCTCTTCGAAAAGTGGGAATTTTAAATCCCTATCAAGGTACTCATGCGGTACTAAATCCACTTTGAATGTCTCTCTCTCCTTTGGCTAACGTGATTATGAGAATCACGTCATGTGGAACTCACCTCTTCAGGAAGGGAGGGATTTTTTGAAATATAACCAGGAAAAAAAGAATGCAACAATAACATTGGGCGAATAAATGTGAACAAGTGAATAGAATGTGGAGTGAGAAATGAGTCTAATCAGGGGGCAGCCAGTTTGTGGATGCGGAAACTATTGAAAGAGTCCTTCTCCAGCATCCTTTCAGAAGGATTTCAATTTCAAAATGAATTGCATTTATTACATAATAGGACAAAGGCAGGCACATGCATCTGTACCCTCTAGAGAGGGTACACACACTACCCGTCAAAAAGGGTAAGGGGAGCAACGTCCCTTTTCACCAACCTTGTCTCCCTTTTCATCACTTTTAGGAAGGATTTTTCAATTTCAATCATTTTTTTCATCCGGGAAGGGACGGGGTGCCATAATCCAATGTATTTTAATTGATTTTTTCCTTATCGGATCTTAGCATGAGTTACTTGGGTTTCTGAGGATGCGGTGGTGGGTGGTGGTCACACCCTTGGGATAAAGTGAGAAAATTGAAAATTGGCGGTAGGGATTGAAATAAAAAGGAAAGTAATCAGGTGAAAGATGAAATTTGGAGGGATGGAGTGGAGGGAGAGAGTGGAGGGAAATTAGGAAACTGATGAAATGAAATCAATCATTCCCCACCACCACAGCAGATGAAACACACGGACGGACACACTTTTACGCTTACTATACTTTCTATTATTATAATTTCATTATTTTGGAGATCCTGATTCCTTCCTACGACGGCAGAGAGAAAGCGGAGTGGCAGTGGAGAGAAAATATCACGGGAGAGTAACAACGGAAAAACGGAATAGATTAAAGTTTTTGTGATGCTGTTGAAAACGAAACTCATCATTCATCATTTTTTTTTAGACTGGTCTCTAGATTATGTCATGGCTTCCGACTATTCTCGCCTTTTCCCACCGTCATCTCCCCTAAAAATCTACCAAAGTGCAAGAGATTCACGAGTCATCACTTAAGCATTCAGATTTTGTAGAAGCTTTTCCAGCAAAGATGGCTCTAAATGGATTGATTTATGATGCTCATAGGCGAAACTGCCAAAAACAACAACCCAAAAAAGATTGCATTGATAATGGGCTTCCCTTCTTTCAACTCGTTAGACTTCCACGGGAAACATCGCCCATAGTTTCAATTTCAACAGATTTGAATTCTGTGCTCTGAATTTGAATGATGTAAATTTTCAATTCCAAACCTCCTGCAAATTTTCAGAAATGAAAAATGTGATGCACTTTTTTGAAAATAAATGCAAATTTTAATTTGCAATCCGGCAAATTTAACTATATTTGTAAAAAAAATTCGACCAAAAATTTGTTTAATATTTCTGGATTTTTTTTCAGGAAAAGAGAACGCGTAAATATCCATGTGACATTTTTAATTAGTCCACCTTGTTGGTTTGTTGTGGTATGTGGTTCAAGAAAGCAATCGAAATTTGACTAAAAGGAGGGTTGGATTTGGTGACAGGAGGTTCCTAACTCTCACACCTTTCCACTTTCCCCGTGTTTTTCACCCTAAAAATTGTTTACGATGGAAAACCCTTTACCTTTTGAAAGAAGGAAGTGAAAGTACCTAGCCATGAAGCAGGCAAGAGAAAGTTGGAAACCCCTTTTCTTCTAAAGTTTTCCAACTTTCCTTTCCTCTACTTTCTGTGGGTTGGTGGTCGTTTTCATTTTCTTTTTCATTTTGAAAGAGAACCATCCTGGCTTTCACTCCCCTTGCTTTAGAAATATTCGTTAGGAATAGTCAGAGTAGCATTTCCTTTTCCGTTGTTCGTTATTCAGCCAACGACCAAGGGAAGAAAAACGAAAGTGGAAGTAGTGGAAGGATTTCGGGACTTGGTGGGTGGGTGTGGGTCCTTTCCCTTTTCCATCCACCACCACCATCAACAGAACCAGTTCACTTTGAGACTCCGTCAAGAGCAGACGCTCAGCCTCCACACTACGCTCCTATAGTAGTGCACATACAGAACGGTGGGAATATTCCAACTATATCTCAGAGGAACCATTCCATTTCCTTCGTCATTTTTTTGCATATAAATTGAGCCAAAGAGAGGACTCGAAATTTTGAAGTGTCAGTTTTTTTCTGGAGAGTAAAGTGGTCTTGGTGCGGGTGTGCAAACTTTCACTCGCCCTCAGAAGCTAAGGTACGAAAAGTGTTTTTCTCCATGTTACAAATGTATAACGCAATTTTGAGGTTTCGAATAGTTTTGTTGGGTCAAAAAGTTAAGTGGAAACTTTTGCAAGTGACAGGATACGAAGTAGTATACGAAAGTTTGGCTTTTGGTTTTATTTTTTGAACTTTTGCGCCGAGTCCCATTGAAAGTTTACTGTTGTTGGGTAGTTGGATTTATATTATATTTCCTCCTCTCATTCGCTTATACCCAAGTCAAACATATATTTTTCCAAATCCTACTTACTAATTGCAACTGTTTTTGATGTTGGGGAAGGAAGCGAAAGAGGTGGAGGATGAAGGGGAAAGTGATGATTGTGAGATGAAAAGAAGATTTTCTGTAAGGACAAACCTCTGATTCTAATCCTCATCTTTACGCATCCAGCCAACGGGGTGACGGGCGGTGCTGATTTTTAGACAAGTCGAGTAGTTGAGTCAGTGCAGATTTTGACAAGGAGGGAAGATGAGAAAAGATTGATGAAAAAATGTTGGTAGGACTGAGATGAAGGAAGAACGGGAATTGGAACTCGGCGTTGTCGACGTCCCTGCTTCCCTTCCTTCCATCTTCAAATCTCATTCGAACAGCACAATTCTAGAAGAGATCTCATTTTCCACCCTTTTCTCATCTTCCCTGATCTCTTTATGCAAAGTACGAACGTAAACGTATAGGAAAACCAACTATCCAACAACAGATGCTTCTTCCTTTCTAATATAATGCACCTATACACTTTCCCACTCCACTCCAGATCCCACTCAACCTTTAAATGACATGTGTCGCTTCTGGACAATATCATTATCCTATCACATCTTATACCACGGGCACAAAAGTTCAAAATTTCAAATCGAAAACTGCATAAAATGGATTAAAAAATATCGCGTTTAAATGAACTGTAATAATTTTCCTTTACGTTAAATTTTGTATATTTTCTATCCTTCTTGCTATACACCTCTTTCTTAGACTTTGAATAGTTGAACCACCAAAATCCCAAAGAAAAGCCTCAAATTTTGCAAAGTCGCTTTAATCTCAAATTTCCATGCTTATATAACGCTGTTAACCTATGTTATCAAGTTTAAGCTACTACAACCAACCATTCTTTTTGCTTCCACTATAGGAAAAGGCAAAAGAGGAAAACAAGAACCTAAAAGAAAACGAAAATAAGTCGTAAATTCTGAGGACCCAAGACAAATGACGACGGATGTGATGAATTTTCTCATCTTTTCAAAGATTCTTGCTCTTCTTACAATGAATGAACAGGGCAGAGATGCCCATGACTCAAGTGTTTATTCATTTTATGGAGATAATTGAAAGTATACTGGAGAGTTGTTGGAATTAATCTGAGATTAGAGGAACAGTAACCAGAGACGAAGAAGGATCCTCAAAAAGGAAGAAGGTTTTAATGATTAGTGGTGTGGACATTTATCAATGGACAAACTGCCCCGGCCTGCCGTTTTGGGTATGATACAACAGACGCAACTCAGCGACCTCATCATCATTTCCTACACTTGACTCGAGTTGTATGACTTAATTTGGCAGTAGTCTCTAAACTTGTGGACTTGTTAAGGAAAGGGACAGTCATCTCTGTATAGAACCCTACTGATCGCATGACTGGAATTTCCGTTCGTGCAATTATTTTTTGGGTACAAGTGTGGAGAATACATTGGAACTCTGGATATAATCAGAGGTAAGATATCAATTATAATTCCGTTTTCGACACAAAATGGGAAACTTAAAAAAATGGTTCATAAAGAAAAACCTTTTATACAAGTGGACGAGGAATTGTTACCTTTACCACCGTAACCAGATGCGTATAAACGTGCGTGTATAGGTTAAATTGTGGGGTTTGTTTAAACTATTGAAGCGTTTTATGTGTAGATGGAATAATAATAATAACGTGAGATGTTATGCAAATGATTCCAAAGTCAGATTCACCTCTCAGACTCATCATTTCTATCCAGCCCATTTTTTATTATCATTGGACTTGATCAGAGAACCAAGGGAGGAAGCTCAGGGACTGACTGAAGGAAGAAGCTAAAGTAGCAAACCTTTAAAAAATGAGCAGCCTGGATATTTCCTCGGGGGAATATTCGGATCTTTATATCATATCAGATCTAATCATCCTCTTTCCATTTGAGTAGGCAGTACGGAATGCGTATGTAGAAATATATAAGGAGAGATCAATTTACTTATTTTTTCCATTTCTTTTCCTTTCAATTTGCCAATAGATATAAGGCCATCCGAGTCCCACATTGAAATCTTGCTCTATAAATTGAAATGGACTTCCTTCCTAGTCTATTTTCCAAGATACAAACTCATTGTATAAATTTAAATGACAGTTTATCTCCAACTTGAATCTCTCTGTTGAACTCCCACTGAATGGGAGGGATAAAATACATGCTCCAAAATTGTATCCAAATTATCTTTTAGTTTTATACTTCAGGTCAGATTTAAGAGAAAGGCTCATCATCCGCTTGCGCTCCTTTCGTTGCGTCTCCTTCCTAAGATTTTCATCTTTAGATGAGAAAGGGGAAAGTCATCATTTACTCCTTTACCTCCCTCCGTTTTTGTTGTTCTCTCTCATCTTATCCGCTCAGACTTTTTCATCCACGGATACCAATATGCCAGGAGGCGTGAGTCCAACAAATTGGAGTCTAATTTTAGCTACATTTGAGATAACTGATAGTGTCGGTGATCAGGGAACCTGAAGTTTACTTCGTTATGTTTCATATCACCCGCCTCGAGCCCTTTTCCTAGGTTTCCCTTCATCCCAAAAAGCATTGACATGTGTTTTGGACTTGTAGCCCTGAATTTCAAGTAGACTTCACGTCTTTTCTCAATTTCATTTCATCGTGTCTTCTGTAGACAGTTGCGAACCAACGTATAAGGGGCACGGTGTAGGCACGGTGCATGTGTAGCGGAATTCAGGGGGCACTGCCGCACCATCTTCCAATTCCCTCCGGATCTCATTCAACAAAATCAAATCTGGCTCCTTCCTGATTTTTCCTACTGATTAATATTAAAGTCCAGTACCACCCCGCCTTGGTTTAGATGGATCAAGGAAAGGATCCCCTCCTCGCTATTCCTTTCTTATGGGTACAAAATAATTGTGTAATTCCTCCCTTTTGTTTCGTGACAGGGGTAGTAGGAGTAAAGAGTACTGGCTGATGCTGGCGGGGTGTAGTGGACCCTTGGGAGATCGGGCGGATGTGGACCTCTTTTTCTCCTCTCTGCGCCCCTAGGCCCCCTCTAATCTAAATCAAAGCGGGAGCACTGCCGCCGCGGCGGTGGTGGCGGTGCTGACGAATGGAATTTCTGCCTCCTCTCATATCAAAATCCAATTTCCCGTCGTTGTCGGCCTTTGCGTTTAGCTAGGAAGAAAGAAGGGGAACCTCAACAGGGGGACTTTAATTATTCATCCATCTACTTTTCCCTTCCTTTCTCTCTGGAATTAAGGCGGAGAAGGAGGAGGTGAGAACCAAACGCAACCAACAAGAGACAATTTCGTAAAAGGCGGGTGGTGGAATGGGCCTTCGCCTTCTACAAAACCTAAAATTTGTTTCTTGTTATTCTATTATTCAAGTGAATGAAAAATGCGTGAAAGCGGAGGCCAGGGAATTAGAGTAGGCGTGTGTAAGGGCTCCTCCCAGAGATTTTGGACATGAAATCCTAATGTGACTTTTCATATCTCATAAACTCCAACAACGTTCGAGTCGGATATGCTCCATGGACACGGGATGAAGAATCTTCCGTTCCGTTCCTCCCGTTTCGGTTTAGATTTAGGATGAGTCCCGCTGGATCCTATCCAGAAGCAATTACACGGTTCGGTAGTGGCGGGAAAGTTTGAAATCAATACTTTGTGCGAGTGTCAGGAGGCAGGAGCCAGGCTGCGGTGTCTTGTCAAGACGGAGGAGACTGTACTTGGTGGTTCCAATTATCCTTTTCCTACCCCACTTTATGTAAATTCAGGAAATGAAGAGTACAAATGATAGGATTTCGACGTACCCACCGCTGCTGCCCCTCCGTTGTCGTTGCATGTAGGATGATCATAAATGGATCCTAGGAGCACAGCAGTAGGTCTTTTTTACGGGCGAAAGTAAGAGAAAGTCCGGAGAGGGAGAAAAAAACAGAGTAAGAGTTAGGTTAGGTTATAAGGTAGTGTAATTTGGTCATAAAGGAACCTGAATGGTCGTCGTCCCTGTGGTAGACCAACGTAGGTAAAGGGAAAGGAGAGCAAGCAGAAGCCCAAGATGTGCAATTTTTCTAATGGAATGGTTTTGGCCATTGAGAATCGTTCAGGTGATCATGAGGATTTTGGTGGACCAATAATTACAAAGGTGAAGTAGGGGGAGAATGTTAGAAAATGTGGACTACGCTTTTAGTTTTAGAAAATGTTTCACCAGCCTCCTTTCTCTTGCTATTTTTTATTCCTTCCGCACATTTTCTGCAAAACTCGTTCCAAAGTACCCGCCGTCGCCGCCGCCGTAGTGAAGGAGTGTGGAGAAAGCTATTGAAAAATCGATAGAACTCCCTCCTCGTCGTGTGTGTCGAGAGACAGAAGAGTTTGGTCGACTACAAAAATGAGTGGGAGAGAGCTAAGCTTGCTATTCCTTTCCGTTCCGAAGAAAATGGGGAAAATGCGCCTTCCAAGTTCTTCTGTCTCTCTTTCGACTTTCACTCGGCGAAGAAAGCAATGCAATGTTCATAGGGAAAACTCAAAAGTTGCCACTACTCGCCAGCACTAGTTCTGAATGCTGCGCCAGCATCACCACTGCTCCAAAAGGATTTCCGACTTTTATTCCCCTCACGTCCAATCTAAACTCGTTGATAGTTTCCTCTTTTTTCATTTTCAATTTTTTTCTCATCTCGGACTTTTACTTTTAAGAAATTCACTTCAAAAAAGTAACGACAAGGACCAAGATTTTGGTCGTGACCAAAGCAAAGCTTCCGTTAACCCTTTCCCTCCTTTCGGAATCCAGGGGGAGAAATTTAAGGGCGCGGTGGAATTTGGTGAAAGTCAAGAAGAAGTGGAGGAGGGAGATCTTAATTAAAAATTGTTGCCTGACAGGGGCTTGGGTTCCAGTTGCATTTCAGGGAATTTGAAACTTAACCTCAAGGGGTGGTGGGTGAATTCCATTATTGAATGCGGCGGCGGCGGCGACGGCGACGGGACACTTGAGATTTGGAGGTTTGCAAAATAGAAGCGGAAGGATCTTGGGAACATTTCCGGTGGTAGCAGGGGACTGTTGGTCCTGTCTTGTCTCTCTCCGCATCCTCATCGTCTTCTTCCTTCCAATAATGGAACTAGGAGAGTAATTATCATTTATTTATGAACCCCCACCACCACCATACCAAATGAACTCTGAATTCAGAGAAAGATACTCGGGGGATGTCACCATTAATCTGGTCCTTGCCAGCCCCACCACCGGGAAATGTCGCCTGCCTACTCATTTGTCTCCATGACTCCGTGGCGGTCCAGGATCACCCGAGCCCAGATTTATGTTTCCAGATTCCAGTCTTCAATGGTTTGAATTTGGGACTCTCCTCGGTTGTTTGGCTCGGGAGCGTGTTCGTGTCATTTGATACGGAGGAAGCGCAAACTTTTAAATTCCCGAGGAATCCGAGGAAAGAGTTTTTTGGATTGAAAGATTATTGCATTTTGTCATTTGATATTTTGGAGTCTCTTGAAGGCTGAGGAGGAGGATGAAGGCTCTTAACATTCGATCTTTCGGTGTCAATCGTATCAAATCCAACACCCTCAGGGGAGAAGAGGGGATTTGAAAAGCTACCGCGCTTCCATGGATGTCTCATCCCTCCCTCTTTTGGCCCTCCTCATTTCCTTTGTCTCCAAAAATCAAAGTATCATTTCAAATGATTCATTTGGAGGATTCCCGGAGTGAAGATTTCCGCCGAGGTTTAATAACTCAGGTGTGGAGAGCCTTTGAGAGCGGATTAACACCACACAAAGGATGATCTTGAAAGGAAGAGGAGAGTGAGGAATTAGTGTCATAATTCTTCCCGAAATTATCTCACTACGATTCTTCATCCTCATCACATGAGCTCTTTCCTTCTTTTTATTTTCATGATGACTCTCACTCTCTTTTTAGTAGTAAGTGCAAGTAAAAAGTATTATTTCCCAGAGTGAGGAAAATGGGGTAGTGAGAAAGTAAGGGGGGTCCCCCTTACTTTTGTGATAACAAAAAATCATTAAAAAGTGGAGACTCAGACCCCCTGTAGCTCTTTTGCCAACGTTTTTACCTGGAAATGACAATGGAAAGAAGATTCCAATGTGTGTGTGTCATGTTCAAAAAGATTCACAAATAATTTAAACGCTGCGGTCGTTCCCGGTGCCCTTTCTTGCATGTGCGGTTTCGATTCGATTCGATTCCAAATTTGAAAAAGTTTACACTTTGGATTTATGTGGTTTAACTTGAATGGGAAGATTTGAAAAATTATCTGAGTAATGACAAGTGCTGAACTCTTTTAGAGACTCCGAATGGAGGTTTTTCAACACCATCCTTTTGTTATTTTGAATCCCCACTGTTAGGAAAGTCACTACGTCACGACGTTGGTCAAGGCCAGATGGGAAATTTCCTTAAATAATGGCGCCCAAATTAAACTTAATCTCACAATACCCCGACGCAGTCACGCTCATTAATTCCGGCAAGGGTTCATCTTCCTTCCTTCCTATAATTGTGCGGAGTTGTTTTTAATTTTATTATTAGCATTTGGATTTCCATTTCATTTGGTTGCTTTTATTACTTTGAGTAAGGTGGTAGGAAGGACTGGGAGAGTTTTCCTTATGTAAATTTGAGTAATTTGCGTTCTGTTTGTTTTAAAATTTAAAGCTTTGGTTTTGAAATTAGGAGAAAGCGGGAGATTTGAATATGGTTGAATGGGTGAATGGGTGTTGTGTGTAGAGGAGAATCGGCTTATGGTTTTACTTGGTTGACTTGACTACATTTCATGTCTGGACTCCATGGGAATGGATAATTAGATGGAATTGGACTGCTGGGTACGTTATTCCCATTTTGCTTTCCCCCTTAGTTGGTATGTGGGTTCGTTTGTTCCCAATCTTATGACTGAATCCTTTTCCCGTGTATTCTCGTTTGGGCTTTTAGATTTGGGCCCTTAGTTTCTTTTCCTTGTATTGGAATTATTAGGGAGAGAAATAGGGAGTGTCGAATTGTTTAAACTTGGACTCTTATTTACTGATCGCTTGGGTAGATTGGACTTTATGTCCATCATCTATCAAACTACAAACGAACCCAAAGGCCCAACTCTGACAAGGCTTACATGCTCGGACAATAAATTCTTGGATTCCTGGAACCAATGGAGAGTTTTGTATCCATGAGGCGGTAGGATTCAAATTCCTTCCCGCCTGTCAGATCAGAGTCAAGACGAATTAAGTAGTTGGGTACACACAATGGGAGGAAAACAATGAGAGGTGTCCCTGTCTCTTGTTTTACCACACATTTTCAAAAGTGGCAGCGGCGACTGTAGAGAGGTGCGCCGTAGCGGTGGACCGTGCGGACTTCCCAGAGCTGAATTGCTTGCCACTTGTCTCTTGAACTGTCATGGGTCCACGGTTTTAAAATGTTCCGTTTATGTTATTTTTTGTTGGGTGTCTGATTCTAAGACGAGATCAAAGTAAAAGGGTGAGTTTAAATTCTTGGGTGGTTTAGTAGTTTATGAGCATCTTCTAGCTCGTTACGGGCACTTGGCCTGAAGGTTTCATTATAAATCAAGGGCTCCTTCCAAGGCTCCTTTCGTTTCTAATTACACTCGATTTTAAACCGTTTTTTTAAAGTGGGGATCCTTCAAAATTTATTTTCCTGGATTCCTTTTAAGGCGAGTAAAATTTTCAATCTTGAAATTTTCAATGTTATGGCCTGTTTTCTACTTTGGCTGGTAAAGTTGGGGTGATGAGGAATCGATATTTTATTACCGTTGTCTCTTCTCATTGAATTTTGAGAAGGTGTTCTATGTTCGTTCCTCCTCCGCCTGATCTTCCTTTTTCAATATCCAACCACGGATCTTCAAATAAAAAAAAGAAGAGAAGGATTATTAGAATTACTTATGAATAAAACATGATCCAGGCAAAAGTAGGAGCTTCACTTGGTTCCCTTGTTCAAATAAGGGAGATCTGCCTTCAACTCGCCTAAAACTCTTCAAACGTTATACTTTTCATCATCTAAAACCTAAACGTTGGCTTAGGAGAGTTCTTGAGCCGCGCAAGACCCTACTTTCACCAATTTCTAATTGAAAAAAAAAGGAAGACTTTAGGCTCATGAAAGTTCAATCTTGAAGAACCAAGCATGTTTTGTTTTTCTTAAAAATTAAAAACGGAACCACAAATTCGGTTGTGGCCAGGCATAATTTACAGCTTTTACAACCAATCTGTCAAAAATAATTAGCCGCATTGGCATGGGACTGAAGTCCACGCACGCGTTGGAATGTGATGTAAAACGTGCTAGAGAGGGAGATGAAAAGTGCGCTTCCGTTTGAATAAGTATGTGAGACTCCCAAGCAGAGCACAAGAAAGCCGTTGCACTTGGCAATCCATCTTCTCTGCCTTGCAAAGTTTTCATTTGAAAATGCTTTAATTCCGAATGTCAGTCACAGTAAGTGTGGAGGAGAATCCGCCCGCACTAATTTCCTTCTCATAGAAATGCGCGTAATATGAGGATAGTGCGGCGGGAGCATTAATATGCGTCAGAAGTCCTTGCTTTTCCCTTTCACTTCTTATGAGAGGATGCAGTAGGAAAATCAATTTCAAAAAGTCCCCCACCTCCTCACAAGTTTAGAATATTCAAGAACCCTTCCTGGGAAAACATAAAAATGGGTTCAACCGAGTGGTGGGAAAAGTGCAATTTTAACGTGGATGTGGGGCACTTGAAAGAATTCAAAAAAGGCCCCTCCACATGTAGTTCCCAATGTGAATTTTATTTCCATTTTCAAAGTGACAAGACAAGACACAAGTAATTTCGAGTTGACTTTTCCCTTTTTTTTAATGACCTCCTCCTCCCCCTTGTCATTGTAAAATTGCACACCACTTCACATTCCTGGTTTGAAGTCTTTTGAGCCATCTGCAGGCGGGAGTTTCTGAGTTTAACGACTTTGCAAATTTAAAAGTGTTGGTGGAAGACAGGGCGCGGTTGTAAAAGTTGGGGTTTAAAAAACTAATTTTTGCGAAACGTGTCCCACTGCTGCTGCCTAAAAGTTTGGGTTGATTGCAGATGCTCATGAGATCGATCTTCCTCATCTTCATTTGAATCGCGAAGCCCTTCTAGTGCCTTTGTGCCCGTCTGTGATGAGGGTGAAGAGGAAAGTTTCCTTTCATCCTAATTACGTTCCATAAAATGAGTCTCTCTCTTCTCATCATTCCCATCTTCCTCTCCCATGTGTAATTTCATGTATAATAAAATGATTCCCCCAAATTGGTAACATGGCTTTTGAGGCCATTAACAATAAGAACTTTTCGGAAGGGAGGAAGTGATTAGGTCTTTCTCCTTACTCCTGTCTGTTGGATTAGTAGGAAAAGAGGAAATAAACTCACAAGTCCCAGGAACTTTCATTTTCCACATTCGCAGTGTAGGATTATTACAAACCTAAAGCCCAAACTAAACCTATCGTAAGAGCCTTTAGAGGGAAGGAGACAAAAATTAATTTGAAGCCTCTTTTCATCAAGATCAGCAGAAGAAGCAAGGAGTGAGCCTGATGAAATGGAACTTGTAAAATGGGGTGCAATAAAATGCTTTTATCCCTAGGAAAACTAACCCAAAAGAAGACAAGTCAAGTGTCTTGTCTTGTCTCATTCTCATCTTTTCACTTTAACAGATGAATTCAGCCTTCCCTGAAATCCAAGGAGCAGAGATATAAAAGACAGAAAGTTGAGAGCATGGTCAATAGGATGTGAAAAAGAAGGATTATTTTGGAGGTCAAATTCTTTATCAGAGTACCAGAAACTGATGAAAGTTGACTTGACAGTTGACATCATCTCCATTTAATACCATTCCTTTTACAGTCGTCCTTTTTTGTTAAATTTCTTGGAACAAGTGCTGGGGGGATTTTCCACTTCTCCTTAGGTATACAATACTCGGAAAAATGTTAGATTTTATTACTTTTGGAACCCCCCCCCCCCCCCTGATTGACTTTATACTTGCAAGTGCAAAAGGGATTTAAGATTTTCTATTTAACATTGAGCTCCTCAAATTAAATTAAATTAACAATATATTTACGAGATATACAGGTTTATGCATTATTGAACGCATTTAATTGGAATTGGCATCGTATCCTAAAATTTTGTCTAACTAAAGTCATCTCCCCAATTCTCAACACCATTCAGCCAATGTAGTAGTTCTGTATTCAAATTACATATCAATTTTGTGTCATTTTGCGTGTCAGTGTCGGTCTCAATTTGATATAATTACAGATCAATACTTTATTTGGCTCATAATGACTGAGGTGGAATGATTTTAGGTGTTAGTTAGGGGTCTGCTATAATTATTTTATATTTAAGGTAGTTTCAAACTTCTGGTGTTCTTATGTGATATAATTAATGCTCTCAAAGTGAATCAGAAAAAAGAGAGATAAGTTACCGTACCTGAATATAGGATGCTTGCCTTATAGGTTAACCCGTTCGTCGCTCCGCGTATTACTGTTATTTTGCATCCATCATTAGCAAATGGCGACACAACCAACGAATGCTTATTGTTTGATTGCCAAATATTTTCAAAATTTTTTCATTTTGTGTGCATTAAGTCAAATTCTGGTTTGAATGGTTCCTGCTTATTCAGTGAATACGGAACAGATTTGGATAGTTATTAACATATTCTATGAATACGCGATATATTTGGGATAGTTATTATCCTATTGATTGAATACACCATACATCTGAAATCGTTCTCGACATGTCATCGATTCCACAATATATGTGGACTAGTTATTGGCATTTTCAATGAATACGCGATATATTTGAATTATTTATTGGTATATCCAACGAATACGCTATATATTTGGAATGGTTATTGTTCTATAGATTGAATACACCATACATCTGGAATCGTTCTTGACATAATCATGGATTCCACGATATATTTGGACTAGTTATTGGAATATTCAATGAATACGCGATATATTTGGAATAGTTATTAGCATATTCAATGAATACGAGATCTTTTGAAATAGTTATTGGCCTATTCATGGCATACACGATATGTTTGGAATAAATCTTGTCATATTCGCGTAAAACACGATATATTTCGAATAGTTATTGTCCTATTCATTGATACGTTATATATTTGGAATTGTTATTTGCCTTTTCATTAATACGCGATAAGTTTGGAATAGTTCGTGTCATATTCATTGAATACGCAATAGATATGAAATAGTTATTGGCTGATTCATTGAATATTCGATACTGACTGATTCCATACGCAATATATGTTACATCTAGTTAAATACCGAACGTATTACACATATTGCGCAGCTTCTGCAGTTTTGTTGCAGCTTGATATGAGTTTTATATATTCTAAGTAACCTTTGCCCAAAGGCATTCTCCTTATTGGGGATAACGTTAAAGCTAAAGTTAAATTTCTCAACCACTTCATACATTCCAATTCCTTGATGTTGGCGTTGGCAAAAAAAAAAACCTAAATTGGGCGTGTTTTTCTCATTACTCCAATTGTTTTAGAGAAAAAATGTCGAAATGTTCGGCATATGAAATTTTCAATCTTTACTCTGAAGTTAAAAGTTAACAAATTCCGGTTCTTGTCTTTGTTGTCATTTGGTAGATGTGGCGTGTTGGTTTAAATCCCTGTAATCTATCTCAACGGAGGAGGAAGCAAAGAGAATTCTCTCTCTTTGGCTTTTTGGTGATATATGAAGATTACTTTTTCCTTCGTAGCAGCAAAATACTCTCTAGGAAAATAATTTATAATGGCTTGATTACACTTTCACTACTAGTGGAATTTCAAGCAGCCACCTATTTCTCTACCACCGCCACCACCATCACCAAGCGCCAAGCGTTGAAATCTCTCTCTGACCTACGAAACACTCACCGTAAGTAAGGTTCCTGGGTCTTCCTCTCCCAGAAATGTACCAGAAGGGAAAGTTTAATTAAGTATAATTAGACTGACACATGTTGTACTACATTACATGTGTCTCCCTGCCGAAACCCTGGGTAGTAGAAATGGGGACACGGAATTACTACCGATTCCATCCACTTCATTAATCCGCCTCAACTGGAATCCCTTGGATTTAGGATCCTTTAGATTATAAGAAATCATAGGAAATATTTAATAGGAAAAATCCATTGATTGTATGTACCCGCCAAAATGAGAAGGTCCCTCGTTGAGTCCAATCAAGTTAGAATCCCTTGATTCCTCCTAGATTTGAGTTTTGGCTCTTGGGATTCTTCATCTCCCCCTTTTCAATGATGAGAGTGACGAAGGAGATGAAGGGACTTTGTTAGGATTTTTGGTTTTAGGTTAAAGTTCCTCCGCTCTGTTCTGTTCGAAGGAGAGTGAAGTTCCCCTAATGATCATCCACATTGATTTTCTGATCTATTCAAACCCACTTTTCTTCCTTGGTCAGCATCTTACATCATCCCACAGCCTTTCTTCCATCTTTTGACATTTGAAGAAAAGGGCAAGGAGAAAAGCACTTTCAAAAGTTTCCTTTCACTCAAGGGAACCAATTACCCGTGATTTCCTCTTCTTATAAAATCCCCCCTCTTCCTCTTCTTTAAGGAACCAATAAAAAGAAGAGTGGAATTTCATATCATTTCCTAATAGGGAAAGTGTCAACGACCTCTTAACTCCATCATTAAATTCCATTAAACTTCCATATAACTTCTTATCATCCCCTAAATTTGAAACTTAAGTTCCTAACATGTCTTCTCAAACCAAAGGATAGCTTTTTCAAATTACTTTTACAAAACTCTAATGAATTTAAACAGGCGCTACACTCTGGAGATTTCTGAACACATCGATTTTTTTTTAATCCGTAAACCGATTTCAGTTTCAATGTCAAAGACACTAACCGGGAAGCTTCCCGTGTCAATTTAATAATGCAAGAAATATAGCACTATTGGTAGAAAACGGAAATTTGGAGGACACATATGGAGGTTATCCTTTATAGAAGCTAAAATTTGAAAAACGAGCCCCAACATTTGGAAAGTTGCGTTGTATGACTCATTTCGGCAATATTTCATAATCTGAGAGAATACCCAGAGAGTTTTGACATAAAATTTGTAGTTCATTGATGTCGGGGGTATTGGGGTAGGATGGATCTGTTGGATTAAGTGCACGTTCCCCCATTGTCCCCTGCCTCTTAATTACAGTTGACAAGGGTACAGGGGGTGAGTGTTGGACTTTTACGCTTCCAATTCCCTTCTTAATGCTTCTCTGCCCAGTCCAATTCTTCCGTTCCAGTCTGTGTCACCTCATTACGGCGCATATTGTGTTACATCATTAAGGACCCCCATTGGCCACGTGACCTCCCAGTTCCGTCAGAGAACAAATTCAGTCCTAATTCTTTTGACATTTGACTCAGGCACACACACACCACACAGGGAGGGAGGAAAGTAGTGGAGAGGCCGACTTTGGATTCTCTGGAGGATTAAAAAGGAAAGTTTCATTCCGTTCAAATGATAATCTCAGAGTCCCCGATTTCTCTCACTCGAAGACTTACAAAGTCGGAGGGAGACGGACAGACACGCAAGCCTCATTTTTATTAGCCTTCCCAACCACACACATTAATTCCAAATAGAAGTCGGCATGACACGGAATTCGTTTAGGTTAGGAAAATTAAGAGGAACGATGCCGGAGAAGGGAGTCAAATATACGCTGGAGGAAGGGTGTATTTTTTGATATTCAGAATAAAAATATAGAAATGGTGGATGGTTCCATAAATTGTGGAATTAGATGATGAGAATGATATTGGGAGGAAGGAGAGATGAGGCTGGGGGTTCGATTCCGTGTCATCTGCTCTGTAGTAGGGAAATGATTTATCTCCTCACAGGAGCTCAGGACAATATTAATGTCATTTCATTCAGCCTCCTACTTTCTCTCCCACATGGACCGTACAGAACAGACACTGGAGGAAGCGTAGGAGAGAAAGAAGGGAAAAGATGAGGAAATTCTCCCCAACATCACAATACCCGGATATTAAACTTTTGAAAGTCATGCATCTACTCTCCTCATCTTTTCCCTACACAACCACCACCACATAGCCAGCCAAGGTTTTAAAGAACATCTCCATAAGAATAAGGTTCCGAAAAAAGGCACCAACATCCTCCTCCACCCTTTCTGTCAAAATCAAAATGTCCCTTGGGAGACCCAGAAAGGAGAAGGAGCTCGGATCGAAATTGAAAGGAAGAAAGAAAAGATCAATCCACACCTTTCTCAACGTAAAAATTGACAATTGGCTTTCTCTTTTGAGTTGAGCTTGGAATTTGAAAAAAAGATCCACGCTGAGAACCCCCAAATGAGAAAGTTATTGAATGAAAGATAGAAAAGAATTGACCCTTTTCTCAGGTATGGGAATCCAAGGCAAATTGCTATACAGGATGTGCATTCCAAATATTAAACGCACCTAATATACCAAGACCTAAATTATGCCGCTTCAAAGCTAAAGTTAAGCAAAAAAAAAAAAAGCAAAGTTAATTGTGGAAATTCAAACGTGGAAGAGAAAGAAATTGGCCAAATCTAAGATTTAAAAAATACGATCCTTTGAATGTCATTTTGAGTTCTGAGGCTTATGCTGTGACGGCGTAAACTGCCGCATTAGTTTCCCAATCGTAGCTAACGACATGAATGTGACTAACATATGCTAGAATATTTTTGGCATCACATTTTTAAAAGTTGATTACAATTTGGTTTTTTTCTCTGCATGATGACTTACAATTTCTTGTTTATTATATACGCAGGTTCGGGCGTTGGGTACAGTGGGCCCAACTACCACGTGGGTTCCCGTGAAGGCCTGGATATCCTTGGTCCGAATCTAGGCTACGGACTGGACCGCTCTGGTTCCGACGGTGACGGCGAAGAGGACTCTCCTCTGCCCCACCATCGCCCCATCCCCCTCCACCCACATTTGGCTGCCCAAGCAGCTGCAGCTCAACAGAGTTTGCGCAGATCCCACCATACTCGCCCCCCACCCCACTACCAACTACCCCACACCGAGAACCCTTATCAGCAACCCTACTTGAGTCGAAGTGGGAGCAGAGACCGCCATGACAGTCCGACCTCTGACCGTGGCTCAGAAGGGACGCTGACAGACTCGGATCTTCCATTCGCTAATCATCAGCAGTCATCTGCTGCACTACAAAACGGTAAAAGATCTTACTTGTTCGAAATTGGATTGGAAGGACTTAACTAACATCGCACCACGGGAGAGGAGACGGCAGAGGGAAAGTTTGAAATGAAGATTTCAGCAGCAAAGGCTGCCGTGTATACTTCCCAACAGCCTAACTTTCCCCTCTTTCCTTTTGCTGGGTTTAGGAAGCAACTCAACGCGAGTTCGTTCTCCCTAGTATTGATTCTAGGATTCAAGTTTTCTCCAAAAACGCGCCTTTCCCCCCACTTTCCTCCTTTTTCCCTCTTGGTTATTCTGATAAACGGATTCAATTCCTCTCCCTTCTTTTCTTCTAAAAAAGAAAAACCGGACCACAAAAAAGACTCAGCCAGAGAAAGTTACTTTCTTCATTCAATGTAAATTTACTCTAAATTCTTTCGCCACCCAAAAAATGGTGAAGGAATAAAATTTTGTGAGTTTCCGTTCTTTCTTTTGGAAAAACGGAACAACGGTCAAAGTAATTTTTTATACTCAATTTTCATAAACTGAAACTGAAGAGAATACACTTTCCCCTCTCGTTTTCTTCGCGGGGTCCGCCGCCAAAAGCTTCTTTCGCTTGACTAAAACCTTGGAATTTCTTCTTTCACAAAAAGCAGAACATGGGAATCCAATAAAACAAAAAATTTTCCGTTTTGTCTTTTTTTCATTTTGAACTCTCCCTTTTATTGTTCCCAATTTTGGGCTTATTTGCATTTGAGGAGAGAAAAGAAGCCCCAAGACTCATATTTTCCAGTTGGAAGGTTCCTTTCACACTTTGAGTGAAAGTGAGTGGGAAAGAAGGCAGGGTGTGGCTGATTAAAAATTCAAGTTTCCAAATAACTTCACACTTTGATCACATCCATGGGCGAAGAGGAGTAGAAGGGATGGATGGTGGTTGGCGTTGTATAATTTTCATATTTCCCGCTACCATGCACCACTACCACCAAGGAAGGTCTTCTGTGGCCTCACAGTCTCACTTTGCTCCAGTCCCCATATTTCCTCCTTCTCCTTTCCTTGATCCCATTAATTCATTATCACGAACTCAAGTGAAAGTAAATCCTAATTTCATATTCCGTTGGTTCTAATCTTCCTTCCCCTTCTTTCCCTCCTCCTTTCCCTTTCCTTTCTCTCTCTGTTTACTGAGCCATGTGACAAGGGAGCGTAAGAAAGGACGAAGAGAAAACGAGTCCCTCAAAGTTAAGGCAAAGAGCACTTTCTTGTTCAAACAATATTTCTTACTTCCGTTAACAAGGGACTGGGACAATGGAATTGGAGTGTTAGGCATGGCGGATGCGAAGACGCGCAGCCATGGTCAAAGGTCTCTCGCTCTCTCTCAATTTTCAACTTTCCCGCTTGAATTCACGAAATTTTCAAATTAAGTCAAAAGTTTCCACTTAATTCGAGTCATTAAGACTCTGCCCGTTTGATTCCGTTCCAAAAAGACCAATTTTCCATTCGATAATTTCGAAAACAACAAAAACTAATTTTCCAATTAAAAGTTCTGTGCCATGTCTCCAATTAAGTCCGTTTTCTTGGGCGTAGTTTGAACGAAGGAAGAAAACATTCATTTCGGAGCTAAATTTTGTTTGATAAATTAGAGGAATTGGGAATTGGTAAATTTAGACTCTCCCGCCCTTTCTTGTTCCTTGTTCTGGAGTAAGGATAATTAATACAAATTAATCAAGGGTGGGGATGGGGTCTACTAGTCTCTGACTCAGTGTATTTACAGAGATGAAGAGTCTGATGGGTTCTTTTGTTGATTTAGAGAGAGTGAAAGTAGCTTGTCGATTCGAGTGAGATAAAACAGTTTCCACGTTCTGCCTTTTTAAATGCTCCCTCCATTTCCCTCTTTTCAATACTCCCTACACTACTACTACTCGTCTCAAGTTGACCAAAACACTCACGAAAATCCAACTTTTCCCTTAATTCACACTAGGAAAGCTAATGAAGAGGGGGATGAGTTTACTTAAGGACCGAAAATTCCCAATTCGCTCAATCCCTACCCATCTATCTATGGCAAACTTATGCATTATTTGAACCCTGGCGGGAACACATAGAAATCGTGTACGGAAGAATAGAACCATTATAGATTTTTCGTTCTTTACTTTTGTTTTTTGTAGGAAATAAAATAAATAAAATGACATTTTGGATTCACCTCACGTAGGGGTGGAAGACAAGGCCTGTTTGGTTCTGTAGTTTTTTTTTGAAAATCCCACCCGCCCTTTCCTTATTTCGTATAAGAGGGTGGTGGTAGTGGTGTAGTCAGATTGCATTTGGATTGGAGCCTTGCCATCATCCTTGCCATCCAAAGAAGACTTTCGTTGTCATTAAAATCCGATTCAAAGAGAATAAATCTCCTTACTCCCACTTGAAGCCAACGGCACTCAAGTCTACGGATGGATCCCCTCCTTGGTTCTCTTGCCTTCCCTCTATGCTGATGCCTCCATAAACGAAACTCCATGTCAACTTCATCCCTACTTTCATACACAAATTTCCAAATTAGTAATTTAGGATTAAGTGGTTATAATCAGCCGAGCATCCAAAATTCAAATGAGCCCGCGGGTTCGGACAACTTCAAATTTACCCCATTAGATTTCACCCATTAAAAACGTATATTCAGAATAGTCAGTCATCCTCTTCAAAATTCTGATTGGATGGGGAGGGTTTTTGAAATAGGAAACTAACTTCTACGCATACTATTAAAACCCATAACAGTAAAATGGTGGATTAGCTTTTTCTAAGAAAGTTGAATTTCTCGGTTCAGGAAAATGGTTGGTGTAGTAAGTGTATCAGTAAAGGTTAAACTATAAATAACCACTCGTACTTTTCTAAAACCTGGATATTATTTAAGTTGAAGCTGTTTTCAAAAGGTTTAATAAATTTTGACTTCTGCACTCTGCAGATGCCATCGACCTTTTCTAAAATTTGGATTTCCCGGTACTGGGAAAGGGGCACTTCGGGTAGTTGAGACTTTGAGGTAGAAAAGGGGTGAATTTGAGGAGAATGGACTGGTTATGAGACAATTGAAGATCGATAAAGACAGGAGACATATTTTCCGACTCTAATCGTAATTCTCAATCTTCCAAAGTGCATTTAGGGAGGGAAATGAAGAAGATGAGCAGAATTTGGAACGAGAGTTCAAATGGCGGGCGGGAAATACAATCAAGGGTTTTATCTGAGAGAATGAAGAGCGAGGAGATTCCTTTTGCTTTCCCTGCATCTTCAACCCTTCTCTTAACGACAGAACTTTAGGCCTGATTCATGGGGTCGATTAGAATCCTCAAGGAAATTCATTCCGTTCCCCTTTTCTTGATAAGGAACTGCTTTCTGGTCTGCTCTTCCTTGCCGATTTGGAGACTCTGACCTTGCCTCATCGCCGGTTTTGTGCAAGGGGAAAGTTGAGACGGAAAAACAAGGAAAACATGCGTGTGCCCCAAAGTTTTCCCTTCTGGCAAAAACTTTACGTATCGATCTCAATAAAAGTCAAGAATCTTTTTCTCCCCAGTAGACTTAAGGGAAGGAAAAAACGTGGAAAAGAAACAAAATGCTGGGGAATTGGAATTGGGTTTTCTTTTTTATCCTTCGTCAGCAAAAGATGAAAGAAATCTTCTTAAATGAGGAAGAATGAATTTATGCCTTATTCTCTCCCAGAGTCAGTTGATGAGAGAAACCAAGAAAGAAGATGACACTCATAGTTTTAAGATAAAGAAAAGAAAAATGAATAAGAAAATGGCGGAAATCGGTTTCAGAGGGTGGAAGATTGGCACATTCCCAAGGGAAAGAAAGAGGGTGAAAAAGTTATTAGAATAAAGAAATTATTGGGACCGGAACTGGACAAATTTCTTCATTTCCTTATTATTTGTGTTGAGGAGTTAAGATTTCAATTTCGGCGCCGTTCGACTTGAATGCAAATTGAATGTAATTTTAAATCTAAACGGGATTTGTTTTGATTGGTTTCAGGTGGTCTTCCGATGAATGTCAATTTAGAATATTTGCAACAAACGGGACGAGGAAATAGTCTGAAGAGATCACTCAACACTAATGGGAAACCACTAGGTGGGGTCCATGGGCATGGATCCAACCATGACAGTCTCATGGATCAATTTGTGATGACGACACCTGGCGGTAAAATTTATATTCCTGCTGGAGACACCCCTAAGAATTCTACTTCAGACTATAAAACGAGTCCTGGAAGCAGTCCTTCAAAGAAAACGTCTGGAAGGTAAAGAGTCTCACTTACCCCAAGATTTATTCCTCCTTTAAATATTTTTTAAACATTAACTCCGTAAATTTATATTGTAGTAGCCTCTTATACCGGGAAACGATGCCAATGGGAACTTTACGCGGACCGCGCCAAAATACAAAGGGAGACGATGACGACTTCCTTTACAAGTTTCGTAGTTATTGTCCTGCTTGGTTCAAATTCATTTTCTTGCTGGCTGTTATCATCTTCCTCTTCTCACTCATCCTCAACATACTCTTCAGTAAGTTAACCTTAAAATTAAAAAAGTGTCTCAGCGGAAGTAGGATTTGAACTCAAGCCCACACATGATGTGTTTGCTAGAAATATTACATTTAGCGTCACTCCGCCCTGATTTCGTGTAAAGAATTCAATATTTTTCAAAATTTCATGGAAAAGTGAGCATGGTTTGGTTTGGTTTGGTTCAGTAATCGGTGCCCTGCCTGCCCTTGGGAATTCCGAGAGTCCAGTTTCGGGTGAAAAAGTTCAACTGCCTGGAACGGAAGTCATCGACTCCTCTCCGACTTTGTCTGAAGAGAAAGGACAATCAATCTTACCAACACACGACGGGGTAACAGGGAATTTACCCATTAGTCAAACTGGAACAAAATCAGAGGTTCAACCAATTGGAACCGGTAAGTACCCAACCTCCCGCACCCGTTTGCACGTTGTACATTTCAGTTTTTAGTGGGGAAAGTAAACTTTTTTTGCTTTTGTATTTTATTGGTGATGGTACAAAATATTTACTTTGTTCGCCCATCCACTTTTTCTAGTAGAGCTTTCTCATCGCATGAAAAAACGAGCACTTTCTCCTCCAGCAAACAACGAAATAGAGAATGACGTTGACTTTGTGCCGTCGCTGGAAGATGAAAGTACTGTCGAGGAGCAGAAACCACGGAAGCGGGATATTTTGAATTTCGTCCCAGTTGATGGCCAATCCCCATGGCGGATTGAAACTCCAGGAATAATTGATGAGGGCAACGAAGGGATTTATTTCGTCGTCGAGTCTAAACCAGCAACTTCAAGGCCTCCGGTAGATGTCACAGATGTGGCCATTTCACTTTCTGAACCGCGGTCACATGGTGCCACGTGTGAATGCTACTGTCCTTGTCTAGACGACATGGACAGTGGAGAAATCACTGGTGGATCGGGGAGTGGGAGTGGATACATCCCAGTCGCAGCTTCATTCTCCTCTAGAGAGCTTGAGGGTTCAGGATCTGACGAGCTCATTGACGTAGGTCAAACAGATCAAAATGTAACTTTTGATACACCCACACCTCCTGAAGAATTTCCTCCAGACATAACGTCAACGACTCCAGCCAATGACCCCTCGCCACTAGCCACAACTACGGCGACCCCTAGCGACGAGAGTGAGAGTGAGTAATGCCAGCACTCAAAAGAAGAGCCGCCGAATCCATGTTGCCCTTCATCTTCGTCATTCTCTCGAACATGTGTTCTAAATATCTTGATTTTTTCTTGCTTTGCGCATGTGCATGTGGTGTTATGCTTCTACACGTAACAAATTTGCCCGTGGAATTATGAATTGTAAAAACTGATGCGTTATTTTACAGGTGGGCGTTCGTTTCCACCGGATACAAGTTCGTTTGCCCAAATGGCGATAGGAACAAGCCAGAAAATGATGATTCCAGCGTACAGCTATTGGAATTTACAATTCTATCAACCCCAAAATCAATATATTCTTTGGGAAGTGACGGTCCCACGTGGTGCTAGCATTGGATTGTATGCACGTCGGAATGCACTCCCGACCCATACGCACTACGACATTGTCCAAATACTGCGAGGATTCAAAACAAATCGGAATCCACGAATCTCCGCCGCCGTAAGTCAACAACAATTGGGCGAAAATGCAGGCACAAAATCGAGAAATGTACTAATCTCGTTGATTTTTAATTATTTCCAGTCCTCCTCCGCCGAGCGAGTGATTTTGGACAAGTAAGGTTCCAGCAAAATCTTTTTTCCGCCCTAGAGAACTCAATTAGTGATTTTTCCGCAAAGGCCAAACTTCGCTTTTCCCCAAAAGGAAATTAAAAATTAATAGCATCTTTTCCTCGTTGTTCTGTTTTCGGCATGTACAGTCAGCCATCAAAGGAGACGAGTCACTTTCTTGAGCAAGGGCACTGGTTCGTGTCTCTTTATAATGATGACAGTGATGGACAGGAAGTTGTCTTTGCTCTCAGTCTATCTGAAGACATGACGGAAGGATGTCCCAATGGTTGTACAGGAAATGGTCAATGTACAGCTGGACGATGTCAATGTAATCCTGGATTTGGATCCGAAGACTGTTCCTCTAGTAAGACAAAAGACACCAACGAAAAACCCGCCTCATAATAATTCCCTTTCTGAACTTAACTTGGCTTTTGGGAAGGGATTTACCCAATATCCACCATCCGTCTCTTAAGTCGAGCCCACCAAACGAATGCTCCAACTACCGAAAAAAGACATTCCAGCCACTTGCGACGAGAAATTTATAGACCTCTTTTTTATTTAGAAAACCAATAGCCCCAGCTCCTTCCGTTGGGTTTGGGGGTCCAAAAGTCAATTTTTTTAAATAAAAATCTACCAGTTCACTCGGAGCTGGTTGGTGGGAAGGGAATTTTTATATTTTGTATGGATCAGATCCTGCGAGCTCGTTCAATAAAATTCACAAAAGCACAATAAAGTTATATCTCCCAACGGCCCCCGAATTCTTGAAATAATTTAGAAAATGTTAACTTCATTTTGTACCCTTAGGCGTCTGTCCTGTCCTTTGTTCTGGACGTGGTGAATATGTCAACGGAGAATGTTACTGTAACCCTGGATGGAAAGGAAAAGAATGTGAACTAAGACACGACGAATGCGGAGTCACGGACTGTAGCGGACATGGGAAATGCATCAATGGGAAGTGCTCATGTAGTGGCGGTTACAAGGGAGAAAACTGTTCAGAAGGTATGAGCATGCGCGTGTCTGTTTTTTCGATTGATTAGCAGGAATTTGAACAAAAAATAATTTTTGGGTCTTTTAGTCGACTGCCCACATCCTACGTGTACTGGGCATGGGTTTTGCCTTGCTGGAATTTGCATGTGCAAAAAAGGCTGGAGAGGAGCGGACTGTTCGGATCCTGACAATGAAGCCCTCCAGTGTCTCCCGGACTGCTCCTCCCATGGCACTTTTAACCTTGACACGCAGTCTTGCGTTTGTGAGCCCAAGTGGACTGGGGAAGACTGTTCAAAGGGTATGTCGCGAGGTTGTTAAAGTTGATAAACAAATGGGTCCAAGTCTGACTTGTCTATTTTGTAGAACTCTGCGACACGGATTGTGGACCGAATGGGATTTGTATCGGACGTAGTTGTCAATGCACGGAAGAATGGACTGGGCCTCTTTGCAACCAACGAGTTTGTGACAAAAGGTATCATGCGCATTTTAATGCAAAATTTTCAACTTAAAAATTCAACTTGCAAACTTGTATTGTGACAAAATTGGAAAAGAATAGTAAATTATATTACTAAATAAGAACTAAAAGAACACGTTTAAAAAACTTCTGATCGGAAGTGTTCAGATATTTTCCCCAGCACAAGATAATTGATCCAATCTTTCTTACTTTCACAACAGATGTGGTGACCATGGTCAATGCAAAAATGGGACCTGCCTTTGTGTCACTGGTTGGAATGGGAAACACTGCACGCTGGAAGGATGTCCCAACAGTTGCAGTGGACATGGAAGTTGTAAAGCCAACGTTGAGGGGTTTTGGGAATGTCGATGTCACCAAGCCTGGACTGGGACCGAGTGTTCAATTAGCATGGAGCAAAATTGCAATGATGGCCAAGACAATGATAAGGGTATAGTCAATATAAGTCTTTAAGGCTCAGCTGGAGGGGTGTAAAGTAGCCCTGGTGGGGGAAATAAGAACTACAGATTCCAATCTGTTAACCCA
>JAQIWD010000203.1:0-28665 GCA_034694825.1 Anurida granaria
AAAAGTGGCGCCAATTTTAAATTTAAAAAGACGCTTTGATTTTTGTTCTTATCCACATGAAATCGCTGAATTCATTTCTGGAAATTCGCGTGTAAGAATTAATTGACCCCATTTTATTAGTCTCTTAATTTATAATTACAAGCTATTGCATGCAGTTTTTTATGCTAGGGAGAATTGTGGGAGAGCACCTCCACAGTTTTCAGGATCCATTCCGTAGATCCGCTTACGGCAGCTACCCGATATCGCTCAATCCCACATTTCGGATGGATCAGCGAAGGGGCAATCCCTCCAAGCACCCACTCATTAGTTTCTTCATTTTGGCAAAGCAAAGGTGCCCCTGGAAATACCCTGATCTCCCTTAGGCAATCCTTTCCTGGAAGTGAGTTTTCCAGACAGAGTGGAGGTCGCGTAATGTTTGGGAACCAAGGTGAGGTGGTTGGAGAGCAAAGTTCAGGTCCTATCTCATGCATCCTTGTTTCCACGACTTCTTCTGAAAGAGGACATTTCGCCATTCATGTGAGGGTTAAACTTTAGGAATTATTTGTATGTTTCCTTTTCAACATTTAGAAACTTCCCTCACCTTGTTTATTCCAGCCAAGACGAACGCATACTTTGGAGGATCGTGTACCCCAAGGGGGCAACCCAATTCTCATCCCCCCTTCGGACTCTTCGGGTAGGCAAATGTGTCGAGCAAAATCGGAGAAAATGACCGGTGAAGCCATTTTGATGAGAACTAAATTATCACCAAGTGGAGACTTGACCTGTGACACAATTAATTTCCATTAACAACACATTGGGTGGAAAAGTACGAACATTTTGTACCATTCCTATGATTCGTCTCTCCTGCTGCCAGGGGGAGGTGCTACCCATCCGGACTCTTCCAAAATGCACCGTCCATTTTGCTTTTGTCTCTGAATCATGGAAGCATTCCAGCGTCGTGATGAGCCATTGGGAAGTTATTAGCGTGGCATCACACACGTGCTTCTCGTTCTTCAGCAGAATTGCATGCCAGGGAAAATCTCCGTGACTAACCAAGTTGCTCCTCTTTTCCAGATAGGCTGGTCGTTGTCCACATTCTGAAAACAAAAGACAAAATTCGTACACAAATTCCTACGTTTTTTTGGGCCTTCGAGACTGATCTGATTTATACCCAAATGGTTACATCCAACGTAAAGAACTTTTTTGGATGGACAGAGTCCTGCGGTGAACGTCACTTCCGTCGAAGCTCCAGGATCGTGTATTCGGACGTATGGAGGCGTGGTTAGAGCAGTTGTTTCCACATCGGATTGGATACGGACAAAGGCAACTTTTCTAAAACCAAGGAGTTCACAGGCTGACGAGCCGATGTTCTGGAGAAGTCCTTCCGGTTCAGCTCTCCAGAACGCTGGAGACGAGTCGTTCCGCTCAACACAAAGTTTCCCAAGTCGTCCTTGGTCGTGGACAAAGATGAATCCTTCGTTGAAATACTGATGGACGTATCCCGCGGCTTCAGCAGAAGGTGCAAGGGTCAAGCAAGCCTTTTCGTCACTACCGTTGGGGCAGTCCTTCTTGCCATCACCTGAGAATTTATTCATATTGAGTACTAAAACAGACTGGAGTCATTTAGATGGGAGTTCTAATTGAAATTACATTTTTTGTCGGGAGATATGCAATTACGTCCAGACCCGCAATGAAAGTGTCCTGGCTGGCAGTATGGACATTTTATTTCCTACAAAATAATATTATCACAACACAAATTCACGAATTTATGTCATAAAACCATCCATTCATTTTTCTTACATCGCTGAAATCGAAGCAATCCATGACTCCGTCACAGACACGCTGCCCTTGGCCAGAACGGTAAAGACTCTCCACACATCCTGGTTTCGGAACGCAGGATCCTGTTCCCTCCCACTTTGACCCTTCACATCGGATTTTCGACTTGAGCTCTGGCGGAAGTACACTGGCACAATTGGAAAGGAACTCTTCGCAATAGTCCAGGCATGGCAAGGGTTCTTCGCAGGCCACGCCCCAAGTGCAGAGAAAGTGCGGAGCGAAAGGGTGACAGCGGGATGCCACGACCAATCTCATTTGAGCTAGCAAAGTCTCAGAAACGGATCGCTGTCCCCGGATGAACGACGTGATGTTATGATCCAGGCAGAAGTCGACGTCCAGTACGTCACATATCGGTAAGGGGGCTGTTGGTGTTATTGGAGTCCTCGGAGCAGTAGTTGTGATCCGGGGAGAAATGAAGGACTGATTGGGCCTGGCTGATGCGGAGTGATGGTCATCCATCAGGGTGAATCCAGCAGTATTTAGATTTCGTTCAGTAGACGCTGGCAAGTACAGGAACTCCATATTTCGTTCTAAATGAAGACAAGTTAATACAAGCTTGTGCCACGGTCAGTGTCAACTTTTGCCCGAATTAGACTCACCCTGTATCTCAATAGAGTCTTGGTCCACTGTGATATTGGACGGGGAGAGAATCCCATTGGCACTTCGAAGAGCTTCTGCAAGCGTAATGAAAAGATCTCCGGCATCTACACGTATTCTGTGCGTATCTACATGGACATTGAACTGCACCGTTAGACTTCCTCCCTCGACCCTGCCATAGAGATCCATTGTTATGTAAGTTAGTAGGGGATTAGAATGAATTATGTAATCACAATTTATCTTTTGTAATTTTACAATCCGTAATTTTTACCCAACGAAAGCTAAGACCTCTGTCCCGAGGAATGCGTTTTTGAGGACACTCTCAGCGTAAATGGCATCCTGAAAACAAGGACAGTTAATCCGCCGTTGGGTTAATTTATGCAAATGCAGCTTACTATTGCCCTTTTGTACTTATTTGCGGTATCCCTAAATAGGGTTGAAAGTGGATTTGCAAGAGGTTGAGCAAAGGCGTCTCCTTCAGTTACCCGGAAAGAACCCCTGAAAAGTTGTTCCATCGCTGGCGAGAGCGTGAGGAACTGATCTGTCGAACAAATGTTAAATTGATCAGCACGGATAGGTCAAACCTTTTTAGAATGAATGTAAAGGTTGGCCTACATCCAAAGATACCAGCGACGGAGCCGAGTCCGATGACGAGGACAGCAAGGCATAGACGCACGCACCACTTCCAGCGCGCTGGAAACCTCTTTTTATGCCGAATCTCTGCGTCTGATGAGCTGGTGGAGCTGGAAGACGAGAATGGTGGGAATATGCGTCGAGGGAATCCGCCATGCTGAAATTTAAGGAAACAAAAAGATAAGCATCCAATGAATTTTGAAGATGTATGGTGAGTGGATGTTTTTGAAAATCTTAATTGTTTATGCTTGACGAGAATGATGATGTGTGTAATTCCAATTTGGCAGGGAAGAAAGCGATATGAATGATTATTATGATGTTGTTTTGCTCCAATGTCATTGTCAATGATGAGAAGTGGGTGGAAGGTGTGATGGTTGCTCGCTTCCATGCCTTTTGAGGTTGACTAAAGTAGGACTAACAAGCCACGAGGTGTACTTCAGTAAAAAATGATGTAAAATTAGAGCATTTCATGTGAAATTTCTTCATATCGTTTCATATTGTCTATTTTTTTGCAGGATGACAAAGACGAACGACAGATACCGACGCAGGGAAAAGAAATGCGTCAAGAAAAAACGAATGAGGTAGAATTACTTCAACTACGCAAAAATTACCGTTTTCTCACTTCATTGTTTACCCTTCTGGGCCACTTTGTTAAGTGGTTAAGAAATTAAACACTGCCGGAAGTACTGACACCCCAAAGGAAATGGGACAGGAAGAACTTAAAATTTGCCCCATTTACCTTCAATCGATTAACTAAATCATGTGAGAAATTGCCAATTCAGCACTGTCACTGTCTTCAATTCTTGCGGATTGCCAACTAGACCAAAGAGAAAAAGCTCAACGCTTCTGGCGACGGCGTCGCTTCCAACAGGGAATGACAGGATTTAATGTCATTTTGATTTTTGAAGAGTCTATATCTAAATCACAAGAAACAAACTCAAGATTCTTGTGCTCGGCTTCTTGGATATACCGGCGAATACCCTTAAGATATTTTAATTAAAAGTGACATGTACATTTACAGGAAGATCTACGTAATACGAAAGATGTTGGATGTGTAGATGTAGGTGAGATAATCGTAAAGTGGATTAAAATTCCCATTTGAGCCTCACCGCAGTTAAAATCCAAGGAGGCAGGTGGGATGATTAACGACAAAAGCCCAGCAGATTTGTGGTGACTAGCGGGGTTTGCATGAGAGAGCCCCACGGAAGCGGAACCGGAGTATCACTTTCTGCCAGCAATTTAACACATTTCCTACCTACTTCCCTAAATATCGAAGGAATTTAACAGCGGAAAACGAAAAAGCAACATTTGACAGTTTCAAACAGCAATGCGGAGCGTCAATTCAATTGTTCAGCGTTGGAAGCATTCTCAATTACTTTAACTTGAAATGACAGGCTGGGTGCATAATTCCTACAACTTCTGTTCCCTCATCCACCTGCTGGGTCACGGCACGACCTGACGTGACCTTCACTCGAATGAAAATTAATTCCCAAATGCAAGCGAATTTCCTACTCCAGGAAAGTCGAAACAACTGTCCCACGACTACTTTTCTGAAATGGTCGCCGCTAATGCTTCCGCCACTCTAGACGCGACGCTATTCGTGATGCAGGTAGACCAGATCAGATTTATTATCAAGAGACGCTCCTCAACTAATCGCGCCCATATCATGGTCTTATCCCCAATTATTAGGAAGCTTGAGAACTCCAGCGTCCAGAAATAAATATGAAAGATGGTACGCACCCGATCGAATGGAGGCAGCGGTGGAGGTTGGCTGTGATGATGTTGATGACATGTATGGTGGATGTGTCTAGGATCCATGTTGGGTCTGTTTTCATTGGTCACTGGAACTCCCTGGATAACTAACTTATCACAACATCTTGGTAAGACTTTAACTGGTCCATTTAGTTACGTGATGAAATGACCTCAATATTACAACAATCAGCAGCGGAGACTGTTCTTATACTACGTGAATACCCCTCGGAGTCCAAAAGAAGACTGTGGGAGATGTTTGCCATTCTTACTCGAATTACACCGTGATTTCTCAAAGAAACGCAAGGGTGGAGAAAGGTGTGAAAGGAGTAAAACTGTATGAGTCCTACGAAAGTCGCCAAATCCGTGCTCGTTCTTAGCCATTGCAATTAAATGGCAGTATTGTTGTAAATGTCAACCGTCCAGAACGGTAAAAGTTTGTAGGAGACCCATCCAAACTTCAAGTAGGAATTAATAAATTAAATTTACTTGATTGATTGCACCGTCAATTGGAATGAATACACCTAAAAATAAGACCCCCCCCCCCCTCAACTAATTAACAAAACCGAATGTAAAAATGTCAGAGTGGCTCATAGTCGAGTCCATCTGGGCTCCTTGGAACGTCTTCAGGAGATCCATTAAGAAACATTTCAAGGTCAATCTGTTTCTTGGTCCCAGCAGAGTCGTGGCGATGTCGATGATCTTTGATTTTGGATTTATGTCGCTTCTTTTCTTTCCTTTTTCCGGTCTCAGGGGATGAATCGGCTTGATTTGGCAACTGCTGGGGCCGACCCTTTTGAGGTGTACGTTTTGAGTCTGATGTTGAGGCCTCTTCATCCGAGGATGTTAGTTTCCCTGGTCGATGTGTATTGGTGACAATGAGGAAGGCTGGATCAATGTCTTCCACATAAGATGCCACCATAGGATTTCCCATCTCCTCCTCCTCACTGCTCTCAAATCCATCATTCTTGCTTCTATTGACTTCCGGCCTAGGTGTTGAGGGCCCTTCGGTGAAAAATGAACTCTCAATGTGACCGGACTCATCGGGGACGAAATCTTGCACAGGGTCTTTGATGTCCGTGCTCTTGCTGTTGTGAGATTCCAGGACCTCTACTACCACAGGTGGACGTTTTGGAACTGGTTCTGAAACAGGTTCAAAAGCAAAATTATTTATCTCCCGTTTGGGCCATGAGTAGGGTTAAGAGATGGTGAACACCTTTTGGGTTTGTTGACGTGGCATTGAGATGCTTTTCCTTTGGCGTTTGTGAAGGATAATGTTCAAGTTGCGGTGTCACAGGCACGACCTTGATTGAAGCTGGACCTCCTCCATCCGGAACTGGATTTCCTTCCTTCTCTTTGTCTCTCGCGGCAGCTAACGCTTTCGCTTCCTCTACAGTTATCTTTGGCACTGGGGCGCTGAGGGCATCAGCAACTTGTCGGCGCTTCTGTGTAAGACCCTCAATGAATCTGTTAAAAATAACATAGATGAAGTAGATGGTGAGAATTATGGTGAGAATTCAACCGAAGCAAAGAAAGTTAAACTTACAAGTCGTAATTCGCGTCGTCGCTGTCCAGGTAGAAATTTAACTCTTCAACTGTCACCAGCTTCTCCTCAGCATTGGTGTCCAGTTGTTTCAACAGAGTTTCCTTCTGGAGTTGCAGGAATGGCAAGTTGAAGAATTTGTGAATAAACTTGAGTCCATAGCTATTCCGCATTGATGATTCACAATAACGAATCTCACCGCTTCCAGGTTTCCTGAGAGCAGGAGACAAAACAAAATGGAAGATTCTAGGCTAAAAGTCCAAGTTTGCTTTACCCACCTCTCCAAGCTTTCAATAAAATAGAGCACGGAATCACCAGAGACTGCGCGATGATGGCCCATATCTCGATCTGTACAAGTTCCACAAACCATTGAAAATGTGTCACTCCAATGATGTCGTGTATTTGCTTACGGTTTCCCAGGATCAGAATTGGAGTTTGTTGAGGAATCGATTCAATCTCACGTTTCACATAGTCAAAGGTCCTGGATTAAATTACGCAAATTACTCCTTCAAACTTGGAATATTATGGAGATGATCACTTCTGAGTCAGACCTTACCACGTTTTAGTAATATCAAAAATAAGTATGACGCCCTGAGTGTTCTTGTAAACGTCAAGAAAAGAGGCATCAAGCGCAATTTCTTCTAGCTGATCAGAAGAATCCACCTGAGGTGACTCCACGTTTTCCAGTTTTAGCGACGTTGAGATTTGCTTCTTTTTCTTGGCCTTATCGACAACATCCCAAATTTCCACCTTTGAACGATACAAATCAACTAAATCCCTTCAATTTCATAGGATCGATGACAGGTTTAAAATAAAAACACGACCAACCTTAACGACATCATCTGTCGCTTTGTAGTTCCACTGGATATTTGCAACCTGAAACAGGAATATTTATTACAATTTTATGGAAATGTCAGTTGGATTTGCTGGATGGATGATGGGTCACCTGTATTTCGTTGGTTGGATTGTACTCTTCCAGGAACGGCAGACCTTGGAGTCTCCGAAAAAGGCATGTTTTTCCAGCATTACGATCTCCCTTCAGAATAATCTTCACTGTCATAGACAAAACAAAACAAAATGGTTAAGAAAAGGTGTAAAGGTCATACCGAAATCCATAAACATACTGTTGTAGTGAATCCCTTTGGAGAATTTCTTCTGGAGGGCCAAGGGGAGAGCTTGGTGCCCCGATGATGGGACAGCCTCCCCACTTGACCTCGTAAGTCGCTTAAACGCTGAAAGCATGTTGAGACAATAATTAACCAATACAAACTAATTAAACAAATCACTCCATAAATCTTAAATTGATAAAAACAAAACATAAGCTCGGATCTCACTAAAAGTTTCCGTAAACCACGTACAACTAGGTTTGGCAGGTGGGCAATTGAATCATCAATTCATCATTCATCCACAAAAGCTTGCAGATTGATGTGATTTTGGATTGTGTACAAAAATCGGCAAGCATTTTTATTTCTAGAATTAGTTTGCATAGTTAAAAAATTGATCTTTGTACCCCAAAAGTAAGAATTTTGTGCCGCCGAGTGGGCTTTGTCGCCCAGCAATGGGAAGCGCAGGAATCGTGTCCACAGAGAACAAAAAGCAAACAGCTGAGAGCCGAATTCACTTTTCATTCACGTGAAGCATAATTTGTTCTGTTTCTGTGTCAATTAAATTCTTAAAAACTCGTTTTCAGCAGTTTATTAAGGTGAAGAAGAGGTCATCTCTGCATCCCTCTTTGTGTACCCTTAGGACTGACACAACACGACACAGACGGTTTGTGTCCAAACCTATCTAAACCCATGTCACCGGCGGCCGGTGTTTCGAATTTGATTCGTGTATCAAATGCATGCAGCAGCAGAATCGCAACGCGGTGTAAGCTGCTGCTCTACTCAGACTCCAGCAGACTCTACCATCACCAATCTAACCAAAGGTAAAAATTTGAACGTGTATTATATCGTCTCACTATTTATTGTACCGTATTGTTGTGCATTCTGGTAAGAAATTTTAATTGTCGTATTTACAGGCACAACCCTGGCTGGATCAGTCAAAAGCAGCAATCCCTATCCTCGCCAAAGGGATATGGGCCTCTTTACTCATGCCTGCTGTCGACGACGAATAGTGTCAAGGATAATATGACTCCGAACAAACCGAAGCCACTCAAGTACACGCCACCAGAACCTTCGGATATCAAATGCAAACCAGGTGATGACGGGATTCGGCCGGGTATGACGTTTACTGAGGTCAAGGCTGAGGCTCTCAAAAGGACCACTGGAGGGTTGGGAGTTCGGGGCCTTATAAAGAAATATGGTCTGCCGTTTACAATTTACTACTCAACACTCTACTTTGGCGGAATGGGTTGTTGCTACCTGGCCTTGGAAAGTGGACTTGTGGGTGAGGCAGGAGTACTGGATTGGGTTCAGATGACGCCAATTGCTGACTACGTGGATCTCTCCAGGATTGATCCGAAGCATGGGAATATTGCTGGTGCTATTGTCATCAACGAAATATTGGAGCTTATACGTCTGCCCTTTGCAATCCTTACAATTCCCTACATCAAGGCCGCTTGGGACAGACGAAAAGCACCTCGTCCAGACAAACCGTAAACTCCCTACCTTCAATCTCCTACGAACTTACACGGTGACACTTCAAACAATTCTCTGTTTTTATTTCCCTTAGGTGACCCTTGTTGCGGTTACTATTCCTCGGCCTAATCCAGCACCACCTTCACCCTAATTAAATTGTGATGGTTCATGCTTACAATTTACCTATTTAGTAAGTTAGATTTCGTTAAGCTTTTGCCTATTGAAAGTAAAATTGTTACATAAAATTTTTAATTGAGGAACTGCATGAAATCCTCTCAGCGCCTTTCAAATAGCTTAACAGCATCTGCCTCTTGTAACACTCCTTTCTGATCTGAGCTTCTGATTTTCCTCGTGGAACATCTTGGGCCTCTTCCTTCGAGCGGTTCCAGACCCCGTTCAGTCTGGTCTGCTGAGCGATTGGGGATCCAGATCACCAAATGAATGGATGCGATGGATCTGGTTGGCCTTTGGGTGGGAGATTGTTTGTGTGTCTGTGGGACGTCTTCTTCTTCTTCCCTGTAGACCTAATCTCTATTTTTAGACAAGAATTCCTATTGCCAAAAACTAGGGCCGGGGAAGGGTGATGGTGTCAGAAAAGTGTTTCATCTCGACAGAACAGGACCTTCCCGGATACTTCTTCCTTTGAATTCCAGCGGTAGGAAGGAACCCATACCCTGGAAAAATGTTCAAGAAGATCGCTTCCATGACTTCCCTGGGCGTAAGTTACCCTCATGAACATTCCGCATCTTTTTTGCTCGGGTTCTCTAATATTTTGGTCTTTAGGTTCTCCTCTACTTATCTTCGCCTTCTGTCCTCTTCCCTTCCTGTTTTTTCGCATAATGTGGTGGTGATCTTATGAGGATGATTTGACGGGGAATGAGCCGATGGGGTGAGTTGTGCGAGTGAGCGTAACAATGAGCAGGGAGATGCGAGTTGATGATTCTTCCTGGGGTTGATTCGGGTGTTTCTAAGCTCTTCTGCTGAGTAGGGCGGATGTGGTATTTCTCACTTTCGCTTTCGCAGAGTGCGCAAGGCGGGCAGGAGGAGTACAGGATTTCATGAAGGAGGTTTCTGGTGGGGCTGGGTAACCTTCTCTGGTGGCTTCCTAATTTCCAGTTCAGTTCTCATTCTCCTGGAGTGTAGACATGGAACATTTCCTCATACCCAGCCTATTCTAGTCCTTGCAAATCAGAGAAAATGGTCACCGAGTCATCTCAGTCGGTAACTATCACTTGATCTCATCTTGCCCTTTGTCCCAATTTCGTTGTAAATTAGATTAGGGTCGAGGGTGGGGCTGCTGGAGAGCCGTAGCGGTGGCAGCGGCGAAGGCCGCCGGGGAGAGGCTTCCCCTTTCCCGTCATTCTCCTCTTATCGATCGGGGAGGGGCTCCGACTCTTGCGCTTTCCTCCTTCCATAATTTAGACCCAAATCCCGGTTCCCGTTTCCCTTGACCGCATTGCGTGCTTCATCTTCTCGACGATCACGGGCCATATTTGTCGAATTTGTGAAATAAGGTCATTAAGATAATTAGATGCATCACGGCTTGTGTCTGTCAGATGAGAATGAGATTGACCTTGGGTAGATGAGATGAGATGAGAAAAGATGACCAAACTTCTTGTCTTGGGATCTTAGCATGATGTCAGCGTCTTCTTGAGAGAATTGTATAATTTATGGAGATGAAACAAGATGACGATGAGAGGATGCGTAGCGTGGGCGGGCGGTGGCTTGACTTGACCAGTGGCTGCTGGAAGGGGAAGATTTGCAAGGGGGTTGTTTTTAGATTCCAAGGTCATTGGGATTGATTTGGTGGGTCGTTTGTGGAGAAAGTGGGTGCGGTTACTTTTATCTTATCTCCTGCGTTTATTGATTTGGGGGAAAGGTTGGGTAGCTTCTTTTCTCCATCCATTCTTCTAACCTTTTGGTCTTTTTCCAGCTGAGGCTAATTCAATCCTATTGATTTCTGATTTCAGTCCGAGCCTGGAACGGGACTTTTGCGAGCTGCTCGCTCGGGGAATCTCGAAAAAGTGCTCGAGTATCTTAGCACAGTCGATATAAATACCTCAAATGCAAATGGACTCAATGCCCTTGTAAGTTCAGACAAAAGGTCTTAACATGCTGGTTGCCTTCCGAATGTCGCCAATATTTTTATCTCACCACCAACTCGTAATCTCGGCGTTGGGGATCGTCCATCTGATCTTTACAAGAATCTAAGAAGCATTTTCGTCTATTTTAGCACCTGGCGTCGAAGGATGGTCACCTTCCCGTTGTACAGGAACTCCTCAAGCGTGGAGCGGATGTCAACGCTGCGACAAAGAAGGGAAACACATCGCTCCACATCGCAGCGCTAGGTAAGCACTGGTGCTCATAGGTTGTTTCATTTCCGTGCGTCCATTGTTCAGATGTGTCCTAATTTCTGTTTTCCAGCTGGACAAGAAGACGTGGTGGAGTTGCTCGTCCATAATGGGGCAAATGTCAATGTTCAGTCACAAAATGGATTCACTCCTCTGTACATGGTAAAATTCTAACTGATGAAGATGATGTGCTGATTGTGATAATTCATCATCCCCATTTTGTTAATGGACTTTTGTTCTCAGGCGGCGCAAGAGAACCATGACGGCGTGGTGAAGTTCCTCTTGGGTAACGGGGCGAACCAGGCGCTTGCCACGGAGGGTAAGCCTAATAATTTACCACCACCATAGTGGGACAAATGCGCCTTACTGATGAATTATTCTCTTTTCAGATGGGTTCACCCCATTGGCTGTTGGTAAGAACGTTTACTCTTAAAATGGTTTAGAATGTCTTCAAACTACGGGTTCATGGATTCTTTTTATGTCTTTAGCCATGCAACAGGGCCATGATAAGGTCGTTTCTCTTCTTCTTTCCCACGACTCCCGTGGGAAGGCACGGCTGCCCGCTCTCCGTAAGCGACACTTGAAGAGATTTCATTTGCATTTAAAACGCAGTATGATTTTATTCTTGGTTTGGTTACTGCACAGATATTGCAGCCAAGAAGAATGATCTTAGTGCCGCTGGACTTCTTCTCATGTCCTCACCCACGCCTGACCTCACATCAAAATCCAATTTTACGCCACTTCATATAGCGGCCCATTATGGGAATGCCCAGGTGGCGACGCTTCTGCTTGACAAGGGAGCAGACGTCAATTTCAGAGCGAAACACCAAATTACGCCCCTGCATGTTGCTGCAAAATGGGGAAAGAGTGCCGTCGCTGGGCTCCTGATCGAAAGGGGTGCAGATGTTGGTGGAAAAACAAGAGACGGTTTGACACCGCTCGTAAGTACACAAGCACGCTCTGCGAATTTTGCAAAAAATGTTTTTTATAACCAATAATTTTATTTATAGCATTGTGCTTCGCGATCCGGGCATGAACAATTGGTTGATCTCTTGGTGGAGAAAGGAGCTGGGATTGGAGCAAAAACAAAGGTAATTGTTCCTGACGGGAAGTTTATGGGTAGACTGATCATAAGATTTAATTAATTTCCGTTAGAATGGACTAACCCCGCTCCACATGAGTGCACAAGGCGACCATGTTCCATCAGCTCGGATCCTTCTCTTTCACAAGGCACCAGTTGATGATGTCACAGTGGATTACTTGACTCCGTTGCATGTAAGGATTCCGTGAGCCACATTGATTAACTGTTGACAAATTTCAAACTACTCAAGGTTGCTGCCCATTGTGGACACGTCCGCGTGGCGAAGCTTCTGCTGGATAAGAAAGCAGATCCAAACTCCCGAGCACTCAATGGATTTACACCCCTGTAAGCAGTACAACCCATGAATTATGCCAACAACCTCTAAGCGTAATGTTATACCCACATTTTAGTCACATCGCATGTAAGAAGAACCGAATCAAAGTCGTGGAACTGCTCCTCCAATCAGGAGCGAGCATTGAGGCTAGCACCGAGTCAGGCTTGACCCCATTGCACGTAGCGAGTTTCATGGTGAGCATGATTGAATGAATACTTGTGGAGGCGTCTGGAATGTCAGAGTCCTTGAAAACGACCTTGAAAATAAAGAAATGTGTTACATGTATTTTAAAAAATAATTTTTTCTGACTTTCATTCCTAGGGTTGCATGAACATTGCCATCTTCCTCCTCCAAAACGGAGCAGAGGTCGAGGCAAGGACCGTTCGAGGAGAAACGCCGCTCCACCTGGCTGCAAGGGCAAATCAGACAGACATTGTTAGAATTCTTCTCAGAAACGGCGCTTCCGTCGACTCCAAAGCAAAGGTATGGAAACGTTGCAAAACTCTTACACTTCCTGTCTGGCCTGGAATTCTGCTCCAGCGATTTAAATGGCCACTGGATAATGTGCATGTTTTTATTCCAGGAGGAGCAAACTCCACTCCATATAAGTGCCCGGCTAGGAAACAGCGATTTGGTGATGCTCCTCTTACAGCATGGTGCAAATCCAGATGAACGGTGAGTTTTTGTTTCTTTTTCTCCTCCCCCATCCTCCATGACCGTTTTCAATCGACCCGAGAAGACGATTGTTTCTGGACTTTGCTCTAAAAAGGCTCCTCTTGTCTTCTCACACAGGACGAAGGAACAGTTAACCGCGGTTCACATCGCATCGAAAGAAGGGCAGGAAGAGGTGAGGCGGTTGCTTAAGCTCAAGATCTGCCACCTTGTTTCGATTACGTATTTCATTTGTCGGCTAGGTCGAAGTTGAGCCTTTTCTGTTCTTTTAGTCTCTTTTCTTTCGTTCGTTCGCTTGAATAAAGTTGCTCTTCCACGTCCCGTATTTGTCTTTTTTCATTCTTTCGCCCACTGCACGGCTTACGCATTTGCATACTTTGGTATCATCTTCTGATCCTCTGATCCACCACACAGGTCTGCTCATTACTCTTGGATCACGGGGCAGCCGCCGCTCCAGCTACAAGCCGTGGATTTACTCCATTGGTAAGCTCCTCTTACACCTTTTTTCCTCCAACCAAGCACATACAATCCTTCTTCTCTTTAGCATTTGGCATCCAAGAATGGACATACTGGCGTTGCAAAACTTCTCATCGCAAAAGGGGCTCCGGCAAATGCCGTTGGAAGGGTAAGTTGAGAAAATTGAAACTGAAAGTATTGAATGTCCGTTAATTGTGAACTTTTTTCCAGAACGGATTGACTCCACTCCATGTCGCGACATCACATGGACATCCACAAATTGCGACCCTTCTTCTTGATGCTGGAGCTGATCCGAAAGCAGTTACGAAGAACGGACACACCCCTCTGCACATTGCAGGAAAGAAAAATCAAATTGAAATTGGATCTAAACTGATTCCCCATTCGGATGTGAACGCAAGGTCAAAGGCCGGATTCACCCCAGTAAGTCATCTCCAGTGGCTTGTGTCAAAATGGCAACAAACCTCCAGCTCACCCTTACTTGTTCTTAGGTCCATATTGCTGCAATGGAAGGGAATTTAGAGTTTGTAAAAATGCTGATTGGACATGGAGCTGAAACGTCTCCGGAAGCAGAGGTACGTTTGTTCAAGTAAATTTCCATTTGTAATCACTCCACTGATTTTCTTTTTACTTTAGAATCACTTGACGCCGCTGCATCTGGCAGCTCAAGAAGATCGAGTGGGCGTAGCAGACACACTGACAGCAACAGGAGTTCAGATTGACCCTCGTACTTCCGCCGGCTACACGCCCCTTCATATTGCTTCACACTTTGGACATTCTGGGATGGTGAAATTTCTTATACAAAATGGAGCTGACATGCAGGCTCAGACGAATCATGGAAACACGCCTCTCCATCACGCCGGTAAGCGCTTAGATGAGTTAAAATTTAGATTAGAAAAATTAACTGATCATGTTCATCAAATAATTTGTAAACTTTCAGCCCAACAAGGGCAAGCAGGAACCGTAAGCGTCCTTTTGGAGAAAGGAGCAGAGCCGGATGCTCTCAATGGGGTAAAAGATTTAGTTATAGTCGAAATGGAATTATATGCAGAGCAGACGTGCGGAACAAGTTTAGCAACTTTTTGTTTGTGTTTTAGGCCTCCCAGACTCCGCTCTCAATTGCCTCAAAGTTGAATTACGTGTCAGTGGTGGAGTCTCTTCGCCGTGTCACAAAGCAGGAGTCGGTTATCGACAAGTACAAAGTGGTTCTGCCTGAGACCATGCTTGAAGGTCTTGCGAGTGATTCTGAAGACGAGGGAGTGGATGAACCAGAAGTTTACCGATACTTGACAGTGGACGATATGAAATCCTTGGGAGACGACTCAATGCCAATGGACGTCGAAGGGGCACTGGATGACATGGAAGAGATGAGGACAACTGGAGCCGCCTCGGAACTCTCCATGACGCAAGCCGCGGTTGGGTAAGTTCCAATTTCTGGTTGTGCAATTCTTAATAATATGCGGTAAAACAAAGCTAATCGCTTTCTAACCCACACGCAACTCAATTCAGGAAATTGCATTGGAGAAAGTAAGATTTTGGCATTGAAATTCTTTGCTTCAAGAAATCTAACCCATCCGTTTGACCTACACGTGCGTTCAAAATAATTATTTGATGTCTTTTTTTCCAGTTTCTTGGTTTCGTTCATGGTGGATGCTCGTGGAGGGGCGATGCGTGGTTGCCGTCACTCAGGGATTCGAGTGGTTATTCCACCGTTGACTGCTCCTGCACCAACGCGGGTCACTTGCAAATATTTGCGAAAGGAAAGATTGGCACATCCGCCACCGCTGATGGAGGGTGAAGCCCTTGCAAGTCGAATTCTGGAATTGGGCCCAGTTGGAGTGAAATTCTTGGGAAAGGTCACGATTGAGGTCCCACATTTTGCGTCAATGAGGAACGGGGAGCGTGAAATCGTCGTCTTGCGGAGTGAAGATGGAGTTGCTTGGCGAGAACACACGTCAGATCCAGAGCCGGAACAACAAGTCAAAGGTATTTATTCCTGTTGAATTAATTGATTTTTAGCTCAAAATTGTGAAATTATTCATTTTATTTTTAGAATTGGAAGTGAATCGATTAACCCGGATTACAACATTAGATTTTCCGCAATATTTTGCGCTTGTGTCCCGAATCAAGCAGGAAGTGCATGCGGTGGGTCCCGAGGGTGGCGTCGTCTCTAGCAGCGTCGTGAAAGAAGTGACGGCCACGTTTCCAGCTGGAGCTTTAACAAAGCGTATCCGAGTGGGAATTCAGGTGAGGAAGGGAGAGAGTCGTCGGAAGATTGTGGTGACCAACATTCGGAAGGGAGGACGCTGGGTTGTCGCCTGGTAATGGATTGATAGTCGCCGGGAGATGAGATGGTGATGGAATGCCCACCTAACAAAATGGCTTCAACCTTAACATGGATCTCAAGAATGAACTAAGAATCTCTGATGCTAGTCTCACTGCTTCACAACTAACACTCTCTCATCACAAACTAAAGTTTCACAAACCTTTCTAATTTGTGTCTTTTTGTGTTTGAGATTGAAATTGCTGCTATTATTAACTTCCTAATATGGACGCCAGGACTTTGGCCCAATAAACAAGTTTCGCCATTTTCTTGAAACTTTACTCCATGAGGAAGCGGTGGAATCATAAAGTTTCTCTCATTGCTCTTGCAAATTACAAAATTTGGATTCGAGTAACAAAATTTTCACCAATTTTCAATTTTCAACTTGGGCCGAACTCCTGGCATCCTCCTTGTCAAACTTCCCTTGCAAGAGCTTTGCGTCCCTGTTATGCTTCCACTGCTTCGCACTTCTCAATTGTTCAATTAATTCCCTGCTAACCTAGCTTACTTACCAAAATTTCTTGCATCACTGTCATTTTTGAGAGAATTTGGGATTTAAATGAAGGGATTCTGAATCCAATTCCACGGCGGGACGGCGGTTCTCCACTTCTGACCTGTTGGTTCCACCAGTAGGAATCGTTGTCAATGGATTGATTGTGTGGTTCTTGTAGGCTCATCCCATTCCAACCGCTCTAATCACAAAACACGGCTGTAAATTAAGCGTCTCTCCGATTGTTACCGTTGAGCCACGACGACGAAAGTTCCACAAACCAATTTCTCTCTCGATCCCACTGCCACACACCAAAGATCCCAACTCCAGTCTCCGCCTTCTCTGTTCCATCACTGGCGGAAGTACGAGGGCACAGTGGGAAGACGTCACTGGATCGTATGATTTTAATTTTTAATCAAATTGTACTTGAAGTGAAGTTGAAATGATGATGACCTTTCTTGTGTTCTTAGCACACCTCTTACATTCATTAATGACACGGTTTCCTTTACGACAACGGTTTCTGCCCGCTTCTGGCTTATTGACTCACGCCAAGGAACAAATGAGCTCACGCGTCTGGCGACGGAAATCTACAGAGAGGCAATCGTGGTCCCTTTCATGGCAAAGTAAGGACTTGAATACCCTTTGAATGAAAAGTATGCTGAACACGTTTCAACTTGAATTTCTGCAACGTTTCTTGTGATTTCTTCAGGTTTCTGGTTTACGCCAAACGAATTGATCCAAATGAGGCTCGCCTTCGAGTGTTTTGCATGACGGATGATCGCGAGGACAAGACGCTGGAGGGACTGGAGAACTTTACTGAAGTGGCCAAGAGTAAAGACGTTGAAGTCCTTGAGGGGAAACCGCAATATCTTGAAATGGCTGGGAATTTGAGCCCGGTGACGAAATCAGGAGAGCAACTCCGCCTCAAGTTCTACGCCTTCCGGGAGAATCGCCTTGGCCTCCTTGTCCGATTGCGAGACTCGAATGCCGGCGGAGTGGGTCGAATTGTTTTTCGGCGAGATCCCAAGTCTGCTGGAATAAGTGGAGACGAAGTCCATCCCACTGTTAATCTCAACATCAGCCTTCCTACAGACATTCTGCCTGACGAACCCCTGTCGCCTTCGATATCGGCCGTCTCCTCCCCGAGACTTCCTATGAACAATAGGTAACTTTTTCCGACGGATTACTTGGATTGGACGCGTCACAGTTCAGAAAACTCACTTTGTTTAATTGGGGTTGTTAGGTATGGATTGCGGAGCGCCCTCTTTGGGATTCCCCATCAAACCGGGGAAATTCACAAGACCGATTTGCGACTTTCTGATGTGGCGAACCTCTTGGGTGAAGACTGGCATCGCTTGGCGGTGGAACTTGGTGTTGGATTAGAGGACATTTCCATTATTGAGCACGAGTATGCTGAGAGCCCTTATCAACAAGCCACGGTCATGCTGAGGCTCTGGATGCAACAAGCCGGAGAACGAGCAACCGGAAATAACCTTGAGAAAGCCCTGAACAGGATTCATCGAGAGGACATTGTGGAGCAATGCATAGGTTCCCTGGATCGGGTGACGGACCTTGAGGAACAAATAATCGCCAAGACCCAAATCGAGTCTACTACAAAAGGAAGGAACGTTTCATATGACGAGGAGGACATCATGAAGGATTCCGAATCGATTGAGGATGTTTCCCAAGTTGAAGTCCCGAAGGCAGGGATTACATTCAGCCCAATGTCCACGTCCTATGAAACGGAAGAAGTCAAATATGGACCGGAAGAGAAGGAAATTCTGAATCCACGTAAGAATGCCATTTTATCTATTCTGCCCGTGTGGCTGTGGGAACTGTCTCTCATTGCTGTCGCTTCTTTTGTAGTCTGCTTTCTTTTCCCACAAATTTCACAGAATTCTTTTGGATTTGTTTTAATTTTCCAATTCTTATATGTTTAGACAGTACGATTTCATAGTTTTGTTTTCCATTTTTATAGATTATAAGTTTGTTTGATGTGTTTTGTTGCTTTGCGTTTGCTCGGGGTGCAAGAGACACGAGGGCTCCTGTGTCTGTAGACTTGCCTGGAGTCATGGATGTATGGAGGACTCCCAGGTGACAGGTTCCTTTCGTTTGGTTACAGCGACTTCCGTGACCCCGTCGCTGGATTCTACTGCTGACACTGGATTCAGCCTCTCACACACGCCGACACTTCAGCCTGCAGAAGAGGACTCGGGAGATGTAACAGAGGCTGAGATTTCAGAGTTATGCTCTAGCCAGACGATTCTGGGGGATGAAGGGAAGGGATCTACGTATGTAGACAAAGGGAGTAGCCCCGTGTTTGAGTTACAAGGATTCCACGTTGATGTGGGTGTTGGGACCCAAGTGTCCACCACTACCAAAGGGGTTGACACTGATGACCTTCCGAGGGAAGTTGACCTTCACCAAGTACCTGCAGAGGACGAGGAGACTGAAGTGAGCCTAAGCCGAAGTTGGGAGGAAGATGACCTCCGTGTGGAATTTGACGAGGATGGGTCGGAGGCTTCCGAGGATGTCCAGGCCCTGATCCACGATGAGTTTGATGCCGTGGATCTACGACGGGAGGCACAAGTCCAGTTGAGTGGGGAACACTTGAAGCCAATTCTGGAGACTAGCGATGAAGACGCGGACCCTGAACTCATCCAGTCCATCACCATTGAAAAGACTGAAGCAGTAACATGGACTACGACGGAAGAATCATCCTCCTCTGCCGAAGAAGAGGAAAGGATTTCTCCAATGATAAAGCGCGAGTCACCCTCATCCCAATTTACGGTTGAGTTCCAACCGATTTTTTCCCCACCGAAAAACGTCGGCGCTGAATTTTTTTCTGAGGGACAAGGGAGCTCTGGTACCCAGGAACTGAACAGTCAGGGAGAGTCAGAGAGCGGCGGGTCAGCCTCGGTTTCGGGAGTAGAAACAGAAGACTCGGCTCGTTCCAGCTCGTCCAGTGACGTCTCCGCGGCTGAACTCCCGAGTCCCGTCCTGTCCACGCCGACTGATGAGGGGGTGAGTAGGTCCGTGAGCCAGTCAACCCAAAGGACCCAGTCCTTCCCATCGAATACTGTCGAAGTCCTCTCTCCGATTCTCCAATTCAACTACTCGGTCAAGACGTTCTGAAATGTCACCGCCCGTTGAGAAGAATCCCCGGACAGTCGTAGTGCCAAATAAAAGGAAACAATTTACCTAGTCGTCTCGCCTAGTTTTCTTCTTCTGCTGCATTCTCTCATCTTCGCCTTTTCACTTTCACCTTGACCCTTCGTCCCTGTCCAGCAGCGAGCCCTTGACAGCACCAGGCAGAGGGTAAGTGGGCAAGAGTGATGCATTGATACGTTCCGCTGAGCTTCGCTGAGAGACTGCTTCTCCTCCCTTGGCACCTTACATTAACCGTCGTGCTTTTTCTTATCCCTTTTATTTCTTTTCCCCAGATGCCGATGACCCCTTCGCCTTTGAGCGTCAAATACTCAGAAACGTTCGGACAAACGAGGCTGGTGAGTGATGAGCATGCATGAGGGATCAGAATAATCCCACCATGTTCCGTCCATGTTCAAGTCCACACAAAAGTCCCACAGATCCTGAGGATATTCCCAGGGAGTGGTGACACTGGATTTCAAACTTTCCCATTGTTCCTCCATTTTCTTTTTATTTGCTCACTGAATTGCACATTCTCATGCTATACATATTAGAAAAGTCGCCGTCAGAATAGGAAGAACAACTTAGAAGCGTTTCCTTGGATTCAGGAAATGCTTCAAGGCGTAGCGTCATGGCGCGGCGTAATCCTCATAGAGCTTTTGCTTATTCTTTTATTTCTTTTCCCCAGATGCCGACGGGCGCTTCGCCTTTGAGCAGGATATACTCAGAAACATACATACAAATGCTGCTGGTGAGTGAGCATGCATGCGGGATTAGAAGATTCCCAGCTTCCGTCCAAATAAAAGTGCCACCGGTGCTGGGGATATTTCCAGAGGAATAATGAACAGTGGAGTTTCTGGAATTGAAACTAATCCCACATTTTTCTTTTTATTTGCAAATTCATTTACGCACCCTGCACCCTGCACTGCCAAACAAAAACATTAGAATTCTATGATGCAAAATACTTGACTCAGAATAATGAAAAACAAAGTTAGCAACACTTTTCTTCGACCAATCGCAAAGCGCCTTTATTAAGGCGTAACATAATTGCGTTGCGTATGCTCGTTAATAATAACACCGTGCGCATCCGTATTTGGGATGAAAAGTTGCGAGGCCTGGAATTATAAATTTTCATGGGCTATTCGCAGTGCCTCCTGCGCAAGTGAAGCTGGTCGTGACACCAAATAATTTCGTTGAAGTTACCAACGAGCGACCCAATCACGAAGACGCAGTTGTTGAAGAGTATGAGGAGGAAAAGGCAGTTCAATATCATCAGCAGCCGGAAGCGCAAGAGGAGCCGGAAGCGGTCGTCGAGGATGAGCTGGAAGCGGTCGTTGAGGAGGAACTGGAAGCGGTCGTTGAGGAAGAACTGGAAGCGGTCCTCGAGAAAGAACTGGAAGCGGTCCTCGAGAAAGAACTGGAAGCGGTCCTCGAGAAAGAGTTGGAAGTGGTCCTTGCGAAAGCGCTTGCAGCGGTCGGTAGCGAGGAGCCGGAAGTAGAAAATGCTCACAAGGAAGAGGAAACCACAGTAGAGCCTGAAGTCGAAGAGCCGGAGGCGATTAGAGAAGAGGAGGAGGAAGTACAATTTGATCAAAAGCTGGACGAAATCTCTCTCGAGTTTTCGGAAGAGCAGCCGGTAGAACATGATCCGCATCAGGAAGTGATCAAGGAAGAGGAGGAAGAATTAGAAAACGATCAAGAGCAGGACGAAGTCGTAGAAGAGTATAAGGAAGAAGAGTCAATTGTTTATGATCGGCAGCCAGAAACGGTCGGAAGTGAGGAACCGGAAGTAGAAACTGACCAGAAACCCGAAGAATTCGTAGAAAACGTGGAGGAGGAATTCGAAATTGATCCCATCGCGGAAGATGACCATCAAAGGCACTCGTACGCGGAGGAGGAGCGAAGTCCTTCTGTCGCATCAAGCGCTGAAGCCGAAAAAGGTCGGATTGGGATTTCATTTTAGGCATGAGCTGACGCAATAACACTTAACCCCGGGAGAAACCGCTTTTTCTAACTTGATCCAATGGTCGAAATTAATGGGGGCCACGTTTTCTAATACGCATCCGTTCGAGTGAAGTCCGTGCTTTTCTAAACAGGAACCAAATAACATCCGGGCGATTTGTCGCAACCGTTTGGCTTACCGTTGGCTAACTAACCCGATTTTACAAACTACGCCTAAGCGCACGTGGCTGACCGGAAATAATGCGCCAATAATCCGAATGAAGCTGAATGAGCTAAGGGCACGACGCTTGAGGCGATGATGACTTGAGGCTACTTGTGTCTGTTTGGCTCCTATTCGTGGGGATAGTGATAACTGAGGGTGATTTGGGCTCATTGCAGATGGGGGATTAGGCGGCTCGAGTCTGGAATCTCCAAGCGGAGAGGTCAACTTGACGCAGAGCGCCGATGTGCGTGGTATGGAGGGAGAGGTGGCCCTGGAGCTTGTCGAGGGAATCATAGCTGAAGCGCTCGCGAGCCTCGACACCAGCAGACTCCCCCAGCAATCCAGCCGAGTAGATTCAGGCCAATGAGCTTCCGCTTGGTTTCTTTTCTGAATTATTCGTCAAATTCTTCTTTTACTCTTTCCCACACACTTCCTCTGGAATAAAATAATGAATGATTTACAGTGCTTTTAATCAATCCCCCCTTGTCTGCATCCTTTTGTTATTTAAAGGTCAAACCCAAGAGTTTCACGAGTCTCGATTCAGAGCCGCCTTTGATGAAGACCAGAGCAGTCGAGCCACTTCCGCTTCACCAGCACAAATCGAAATAGAAGTTCAACCTTTTGGAGGGGAGGAGGAGACGCTGGAAGAGGAAAAGACAAGGGTCACTTCAGCTGCAGCTCAACTTATAGCCGAGATTGAGGAAAGAGTGGAGGAGAGACTCCAGGCAGCGTCTGAGCACTCGAGCGCTGGAGTCACGCCAACTACTGAGGAGCCTATGACGCCAAAGGTAACCGCAAATAATTTCAAATCAGCTAAAAAAAAATACAAAACCGACAATTCCTGCCAAGGAATCTTGTCATACTGGTTCCACTCCTTTTGTCAACCACGACATAAATTCGTGGGAACAAGAACATGATATTCAATTACTCGAACTGGTTTTGTGTTTCAGGAGTCGACGAATTCCAAACAATCCTCGGCCGGTGGCGTTGTGGGCTCTTCCTCCGTGTCCTTTTTCACTGCCCGGGAAGGAAGTCGCGGTGCGAGCGAAGATCGTCCAAGGTCATCCGATTCCTCCACTCTTGCCTTCATTTCCAGCTCCGAGTATCAGACTCCAGGGAGCTTGACAGAGAGCCAATCAACGCTTGGAGAAGACGAGCCTGGAGCTCATCCGGATGAGCCTGGAGCTGGGGTCTTTTCCAAGGGAATCACGTGCGATCTCGGGACGATTAGTTCCCTTCCAGTGACCCTAACATCATCCATCGCTGGGACATCAGCGGCCTGTGGCGTCTCCCAAGAGTCCACTTTTGAGTCTCGGATCCTAGGTGACCCAGATGAGCCCAACGAGGACGGAAATTTAATGTCTCGCCACCACCACCTCGAGGATATCGAAGAGGAATTGATTTCGTCTACTCCAAAGGGATCCCTCGAAGGGAGTACCAATGACGACAAGTTCAAACGGCCCGCCTCGTCCTCCTCCTCCCTCAACGAGTTTGAAAAGTTGGAGTCGGCAGTCTTGGAAGAATTTGGAAAGGAAGAGCTCCTCTCGGAAATTGAGGAAGGACCCGAGTCACAGACTTCGGAAGCGACGGAAGTGGCAGCGGAGGAGGGTGTGGACTGGCAAGACCTCCTTGAACAAGGTGACGAGCGACCTCCGCCGAAACTTGCCTAATTTCTCTGCACCCCACTCCATGAGTCCACGAGCATTTTCTAGTAGAAAGACCAAAGAAGACAAACAATTGTACATAGCCATTGCATCCTCCAAACTTACCAATACGAGTTACTTTACCATTAATAAAGGAATTGCTGCTGAGCATCCTCCGTGGCATGAGTTCTACCAGAGAAGTCTCTTTTATTCCAATAATCCCAACCACCCAGTAACAAATAGAAACTAAATAAATTAATAAACTCAATCTACCTCTCACTTTCCCCTTGTAATCCTTTTCTCTATGAATTGTCTCTCGTTTTAGCTAAGCTTACGTTTGGTTATTATTCGTCACAACAGACAGAAGTCTTTGGAGGCGAGAAGTAACAAGTAAATGCAGGAGGAAGTGCTGGAGAGTCATGGCATGGCGGCCTAGAGTGGGTTAGTTTCCTGGACAGACTTCAATTATTCAAGTCTTTCTCTCCTTTCTGGCAGAAGCAGCCTGGAAGACGACAGACAGAGGTTTTAGTAAAGCAAAGTCAGAAATTAAGAATTAGCCCCAGTAGCAACCCACAGTTACGCCCAACCACCACCAGTTTCATCCTCCAAGGTCAGCAGGGGGTCACTTGGGAAATTTTAAAAGGATCAGTCTAGAATTTATAAATTTAGAGTGCGGGTAAGCATGCACGTGTGAATGCATTTTTAAGCAAAAGCAGAAAAAGCGGAACTGGAAGGAAGGTGCCTGGGAAATGGACAGAATCCTTAAAAAGTAATTCGTTAGAATCTAAAGGTAAATGCAGCTGCATTAAATGGAAATGGTCTGAAAGGATTCGTCTCTAAAATTGGAATGGGAAATCCAGTTTAGTGCTGAATTTAAAGCAACGGAACATGTACATGACATAACCTTTTAGTTTTGAAGCGACGACGCCACTGGAGAATAAATGTCAGAGACGACACGCCCAATTGTTCCCATTGCCAAAAGTTTAACGGTTAACTATCTGTTACCTGTCATCAACTTTTTCGGTCTAACTGGGCTCAAAAACTTCTGGAAATAAAGAAAGTGACCGAGAAAGCAGAATGGGTGGTGAGCGGCAGAAGAGTTGCAAAATGAAAAGAGAAAATGAGAAAAGAAAAGTGGATTAGTCGAATAGTTGTGTATTATGTCTGTGAATGAGTGTGTTCTGATTGGTCCCACCCGCCCGGAGGAGTATCCTAGCCCAACTCAAAATACAATAATTTACTCAAATGGAGGATGGACTTCTAAGGGATAAAAAAACAAAGGATGAGTTCAAAACAACCAAAAAGGGGATTAGTAGAGATGTAAGTAGATAAATTGTGATTTAGGAATTGACTAATTGAGTAGTTATTGGGGGAAGAGGGAATGAGTGTTGCTTGGGCTTCGGGGCGTCTTACTTTTTACTCCCAAAGAGCCCACTCAGTACCTTCTTTTTCTTTTTGGTCTCTCCTGTTGGGGAGAGGAGGTCAGCATTTTCCCCACTCCTGCTCTCACCTCCCTTCGACTGAAATAACAATGAAATGGAAATGGTTAACCTTGTTAAGGATTCAGATTTAAATAGGGAATATTACGTCGACGGTGATTGTTGATGCGGCCATGACTTTGGGAGAGGTACCATTCCCATTGGCTACTTCTGCGTTGGGATGGTTAAGTCGAAGGAGTTCGGATCGGAGCTCCTGGTTCTCAACCTTCAACTCCTCCAGTGATGCTATCGAAACAGTCTGGAAATCCAACACGAAAATTGGAATTTAGAATCGACACCTGGGAAAGGTTCAAAAATTAATAACGGGTTGATGAACTTACGTCTTCTTTCTGAGAGGTGGAAAGTTTTTCTTCAAGATCCTTGGTCCTTTGAAGAAGCTTAGCGTTTGTCTCTCGCTGGAGTTCCAGCTCCGCCTCCAAGTGATCTGTGTTTACTTGGGGAATGGAGGACTTGACGGCTTCCAGTTCTTCCTGCTTCTGCTGCAACTTCTCACCCCAATCCTTCTCGGCCTTTTCAATACTCTGCTCCAGATTACGCAAAAGGGACTCCTGTTGGATTATAAATAAAGAAACACGGATTTATTAAGGACTTGCTCGAAAGAACTTCATCAGGGCAGTATGTTTGTAAGGCCTCACAGTTTGTTTGAGTGCTCCTTGGTATTGCTCCACTTCTCCCTGAAGTCTTTGTAATTGGGGTGAATTGTCCTCGGCAGGAGGTGGCTTGACCTGGCTCTTGACTTCGTTAACAAAATCCTGGAGCCAAACCTCAGAATTCTAGATTCAGAAACAAAGGAACATTAGGAGTCGTATGCTGGGTTGACAGAAATGACTGGCCTTGGATACGCTTACCATACCTTTTGTACTGGGACTCCAGTTAGACTCTCAATTTCCTTATGAAGTGAGAACAGCACGGCTTCTTTGGTAAATATCTCCAGTTTCTCGGCCTCGACTTGAGCAGCCGCTAACCGATCTGCTAACTCGGCTTTACTTAAGCGTAGACTTTCCGTGAGCTGAGATTTCTCACCTTCTAATTCCTATTGGTAAAAACAATTTGATTAGGTTGATCTCATTATCATTATTCATTAGTAAAATTCGGTAAATTAAACTTCCTAACATTATTTTGCTGCTTGAGAGTTTCTGCTTCCGCTACGCCCTGAGAGATTTTTTGGCTCAGCTCCTCTTTTTCTGCTGTGAGCCTTCCCACGGTCCCCTGCATCTCTGCCAATCTGAAAGTTAATAGGAAATGGTTGGGGTTAAGGTTGTTTGGGTTCAGTTGTTCAAATTCAAGATGTGAGGTATAATGGAGTCATCAAAACTGTCACAAACCTCTTCTCCAGCCCTTCTCCGTCCCCGACAAGTTTTTGGTTGAGAAGGCGGAGTTCTTCGGACAGACCTTCCTTCTGTTCTTGCACCTTCTTAAGTTCAAGCTCCTTTGCTTTCAACTGGCTTTCGGCCTGAGTCAAGCTTGCCTTTGTGTCTTGGAGAAGGTTCTTCGCATTCTTCTCACTCTGATGAGATTCCTATGTTGTATAATCAATGAAATTAATTAAAAGAAGAGCACAATGGTTTAGGAACTCGGACCACACAAGTGTTTATGCTTACCTCCACTTTCCTCTCTCCTTCCTCCCGACTGAGACGCACTTCTGACTCCGACTCTCGGAGTTTCTCCAGGAACATATTTTTCTCGGCATCTGTTTCCAGAAGCTTCGCCTCCACCCGCTTGAGTTCATTGATGAGATGGTTCTCCCTCTCCTGGAGCTGAGCACTGAAGCCCTGGAGATGTTCAAAGTCCACAACCTTCATTTCGAGACCCCTGGTATGCTCTTGGATGCCTCGAACTTGGGCAGCGAGATCTGAATTGGACTGGAAAGAAGACTTGAGTTGGGATTCGAGATGCGAGCACTGCGTTCGAAGGGCTTCTGCTTCTCTCTCCAGCCCCTCTGCCTTCATCCGAAAACTCTGATCCGAACTCCACACTTTCTTTAAGTTTAAGTTTTCTTCGTGAAGCGCCTGCGTACGGCGTTGGAGCTCGGCGACCTGGCGATCCAAATTTTGCTTCTCTCCAATCGCACTGTTCAGCTGCTGAATCCGGAGTTGAAATTGTTGCGACTCCTGCTGGAGAGTTGTGTTTCGGTCTTCCAATTGTTTTTTCATTCCACTGAGACGAGTTTTCTCTCCACTAAACTCGAGACGAAGGTCCTTCAACTTGTCTTGCAAAGTCACCACCATTGCCTGTTCTTCGACCAACTGCTTCTCGCGCTCTGCCAAAGTTTTCTTCAACGATGCGGTGGTATCCGATTTGGATTTCTGAAAATTAACGAGGAATAAAATAAATAACGAAATACAAAATTCTCAACGGGCCAGAATGACATTGAAATGATCCGTAAACTTACATTGACCCACTCTTCGGTGGCGTTTCCAGCGTCCACTTGTCTGTTGAGGAGATACTCGATAATGTTCTGGATCTCATCAGTCGATAGAGTAACCTTCTCGATGACACCCACAAGTTTGCTAGCATCAAGTTCAGACGATTGTGCCGCCACTTGGTTCTTCTTGGATTTCTTTGAAGCTTTGCGGAGATTTGCCAAGGACTCGACAGCGACTGCTGACGAAAGTTGACTTTCAACTGCTTGGGGAGCTTCAGTAGCTTCAACCACTCCTTCCTCAACCTCAAGGTCATTTTCTTCCGGTCCTTCACCTGGGGACAAGTCATCTTCAGTACTCACTTGCTTCTTGAGTTCAAAGTCATCCTTGGGATGTTTGTTTTCAAAGTGGTTGGATTCTCCGATAACATCACCCTCACCTATTGGGCTCACTTCCGACTTGTTGACAAGAATTGACTTGATGGAGTCACGTCGAGGTCCAAGGCCAATAAGTGATGGCCGCCGCACCGTATGCTCGTCCATCATAGTCGGTTGAGAGCAGATCTCTACATGGTGATGTGAACTGATGTTATCTTTTTCCACTTCCTTTTCCTTGGGTTGTTTCTCCTTCTCTTCTTTCTTGCCCTTCACTTTCCGCTGCTTCACTGTTTTTTTCTTTTGTTCCTTCTTTCCAAGTAGTTCTTGTGATATTTCCTTCTGGGCAGCGATTGCCTCCTCGAATGTCTTTTCCCGGATACCAAAGACCGAAATGAGATAAATAACTATGCCCGCAAGTCCTGCGATGGATACCACCAGGAGAGGCATTTGGAAGTCAAATGCAGCCTCCATTTCCAAAATTCCAATGTACTAGGTGACCTAGAAACGAGAACTAAAAATTAATACTACTTGACTGTGGACTGGAGTAAGGGCGAGGCGTGGTGTCAAATTGCCGAACAGATCCTGATTAATTCTACTGGGCAAAATCTCAATGACTATGACCACCACGGTTTGACGACATAACGGCTTCACGCCAGGATCTGTTCATTATACTCTCTCTCAAGTCGAGTGAATACTTATAGCAACCTTATCAGAGTTAAAGATAAGAAGTTCCTCTCACATCTCTGGAGAGTGTTCGATTCGATATACACAGAAACCTATGATGCGGAAAAGGATGCAGCAGCAGCGCACAGTTAGCCAAGGATGATCCGG
>JAQIWD010000204.1:0-28656 GCA_034694825.1 Anurida granaria
TGAAAGAGTCTTTTAGTAATTTTAGACTGATGCTGCTAACATGTGAAGAATTTTACTTTCTCTTTGTGTAACTTGGAACAAAGGGACTTGGTTTTCTGGGTTTAATGGAATTCCTTTTGGAAATCCAAGTTGACCAGGAACTCTTGTTTCCTTCCGTCTTGGCACCCTGCCAAATCAAAAATCACAATCAATCGGACGTCAATACTCCTGGAAAATTTAAACAACAGGAGAACACACTTCATCCCAGCATGTCAATTTCTGAATACAAATTACAAAACACCTCCCCCTTTTTAAGCCCCAATGATAAAATCTGTTCAGTCGCAGTTAGTGAAGAAGTGTGGGCCTCATGAATGCGCTGCTGCTAGGAGGGAAAAGGGATTTGACCCCGTGACATTTAATTTAATGGGACTTTGATGACAGGTAATGAGGATTGTATTTAATATGTTCGCTTGGGGAAATCTATGGAATGAAAAAGGGCGGATGAAATCTTTGGCTCGAGTGCGTGTAATTCGGGGTTCTCAAGATCTCCTTTGAGAGTCGAGTCGTTGGAAACATGGCACACAAGTGACAGGAGTCTCCTTTTCTCCAGCAGGATATCCAGCATCCAGCCCCATCCTCAAGTGACTCCCATCCCATTCCATTCACCGATTATTCATAAACCCAGAAAATCCGGAGCTTAGGAGGGACTCTGATGCTGCTGGAAGAAAATCCGATCCGGACTTTCTCCATTCCATACCCTCCGCTCACCCAAGCATTCTGGAATCCTTTCTTTCCAATTATTCAACTTGTAGTCGATGCAAAATTTTCCAGCAAAGCTACACCGGCTGTATGGAATCAATTGCGACCGGCAGTACAAAAGTACTCAAGACGGATCCATTCCAGTGTATTATTATGAACGCTATTGACCAGAGAGCGGCGGTGGGCCTTTTCAAAGGGAACCACGACAGGATTGCTGGTCTCCTTTCCAAGTTTTTTGTGCAAACTTTGTCTTTCAAGCTGAAAATTCCTTCTCTCCAGTCTAGGATTAGTTCTAGGAGAATTTAGATAAAAGGGAACATGTTTTTCTAATTTTTTAGTTTAGTGGTGGCTTAATTTCAGTAAAAGGAGGCAGAAATCTCACTTGGGAAAGTTCACGCCTCACTTTCTCCCCTTTACTTTTCTTCTTGGGAGTATCGAAAGAAGAACCAAAAACTCCAATTTCAATTAAAGATTAAGAGGAGGAGGGAAGGAGCTCAACGAAATTCCAATAACGAAAAAAAAAACGCTTTCTCCTTTTTTGTCTTTTCTAAATTAAACTGATTTCAAATTCTTTTTTTTCCATCGACTTTTTTTTTCCAAACTTAGTCCCAAGAAAGTAAGACTCGATTTTTATTCCAGGCTTATCCAACATAAAAAATTCTTACCGAAATGAATGTGGGGAAATTTAAGCAAAGTGTTACTCCAACCCAGGCGGGACTGTGGACGAAATCAGGTAATTTTGCCTGCGGACCTCCTGGACACACCGCTGACCGGCAAAAACGCAAGAGGGGATAATGTGGCCACCACCACCGGTAAAATCCGCAAGTGGGAACTGAAACGCTGAAAAGTTCCCACCACCACCACCACCACCGACGAACGATGCGGGAGTCGACTGATAGTTTTTGTTTTTGCCTACGTAAGGTTAAAGGGTGAAAAACGTGGATGGGTCCGAAAAGATGCTGCGGGAGTGGTGGGTTCGTTTTCTGCTTCCCTGGATCGGGACGTGGTCGGAAGACAAATATTTGCCAACAACGGAAGGAAGGCGGGAGGGTGCTCTCCTGTTCTTCACCAAAACCGAAACTGATGCGGGTAGAAGGAGAAGCGCGTCTTTCTATACTCACTTTCTCCGATTCATTCCAGAATTGCCATCCAGAATAGTAAGGGAATAACCAAGGATAACCAGCGTGCATGGAGGGAAGATGGGAAGCGCCAGCGTCCCCTCTTCTACCCCCACTGACACAGAATTAGTAAAATCTACAGTTACTTACTGGGAATAAGCCCAAAGCGATTGCTCCTCCGACTGAAATTCAATTCACAAACTCACCACTTTCCAATTATGCCATAACCAAAGTTTACCAATTTAAAAGTGAGCTTTAGTTTTCGAAGCCGAAGGAGAAAACAATCACGAGAACGGACGAGGAAAATTATGTTCCAGCCACACTAATAACCAAGATGGAGTACTTGTCATAATTTCATAATCGGACCGTTTGGAGGATCCCACTCGGGCGGAATAAGGACCGCCGAGATTTGTAAGGTTTTGGAACTTATTGAAAGTTGGGGGCTGGAGCAGCGGGACGGAGTTTGAAGGAGAAAGCAAAGTTGATATGAAATCTGGACTTTGTTTCTGAAGGCTTAACGAAGGACGGGAGTTACTTTATTTCCTCGTTTTAATAAAAGTTGTTGAGCAGAGTTTAGTGATTGGAGGAAGTGGGTCTAATTCAATCATAATCTCATTTAATGGAAAATGGAGAAAGGCCTTAAGGTTAAGCCCCCGAAGAGGAAACTTGGTGAAAGGGAACCAGGCTGAAACAAAGGGAGTCCCTTTTGCTCAAAATGACTCTCACAAACGGTTAAATAATGTTCAAAAACGGAGAAAGGGAAATGGACACAGTCGGAGGCTGGAGGCTGGAGCTAGGGCAAGGAGGGCTGGAGCGTCAGCTAGGGCAAGGGCAGGTTGATGAGAACTCGGGAATCAGCATACATGCAGACCACGTTCACTTTAATCGAATGGGAGATTGATCCAAATTTCAATTTCCAACTCCTTTTAGAGGGTCTTGGGGCGAAAAAAAATCGAATTCAAACAAGATTCTTTCTCCTCGGTGGTGGTGGTGGTTAGATCTTGAATTCCGAACCTTTCACCTCAGGACACAGAACCAAGGAACCAAAAACCCACCGACCCACAAAGGTTGGAAATAAGCTCCACCGCGACAGATACCGAAATCAAGGAAACAAAAATGGACACCCCAGGCTAACTTCCCGTCAAAACCTCTTTTCTTTCCTTCGTATCCTTTATCCTCCACCCCCACCCCCCATCATAATAACCTTCTTGCCATCATCGACTTTTATTATTCCAACATTTCAAAGTTTGGCGCTGCTTCCACTGTTCTTGCACAAGAATTTGAAACAAAAGGCAACGAAAACTTCAGTTGTACGGAGCCAACGGGGGAAAGTTTGTCATCGATTCGTAATTTTGCTGCCCTCAATTAAGTTAATCAACTCGCCTCAATTAAAGCTTACACCCAGAAAATTCATGGTCAATTAACCGCTCCTTGTTTTACTAGTTGCGGTTTTTTCTCCAGCGCGGAATTGGCAAACACGGTGTGTAGCCTTGTTTCGTTAATATTTACAGAGGCTCGTGTTTTAGGGCGCATGTGCCGTGGCTAGGTGCACACGCAGCAGGATTGACCTGCACGGCTCCAGCTGGATATTCCAATTTTATGTCCAAGTGACACCAGAGTCCCTTGGCGTGCGTATGACATTGAGAGGGACCACCAGGGCCCATACCTCTGTTGACTTCTGATGAAAAGTTGATGATGGCGGAGGCGGAAGTGTAATTGTAAAAATAAATGTGCCCATTTGGTCCCTTTAGTCCATGGCAGCGCAGGTTTAAGGGAAGAAGAAAGGAAGAAGGGAGATCAGGTCGTAAATCCTCTTCACTTCTCTAAATAATTTGACAGGAAAGTTTAGAGTCATCAACCAATGACAGCTGGGTCCGGGCGGTCTCGACATTGCCACACAACCCTGAACCTGATTCATTAGTTTATCCACCGGAAAAGAAAAGGCGGGTAATTTGAAATTGTAGTGATTTTTGCCATGATTTTCCTCATTTTGCTCCCGTATCATCATAATCCTCAGTATGGAGCGTCTCTCAGATTTTATGGTATCCTGGACCCCTCTATGAGACCATACACATGCAAGGGTGAAAACTTGTAGAAACAGGAGCAAAGTGTTGGAATGAATTGTGCTCAAGGGGGCTGTGGAATGATAGGGAAGATGAGACTGGTCATAAAGGGCCAAAGATTGTCAGCACACTTCCCAAAGTGGACCTTTTTCCGGGCGTCCATTTGAAACGGCGGGGAAAGGGCTCATTTGGTGGACTAAGGACTGAGGGGGAGGGGGTTCGTGGGAACGTTGTCGAATTTCGTACATGAAGGAGCAGAAATTGGAATCGTGTGAAGTGAGGCCGTGTGGAAAGGACCAAGTGACTTCCCGAGATTCCAGTGACAAACGGAGCGTCCATGACTCCAATCCCAATGACCTTAAACATCCCTGCACCATTTAATTCCGCCAATTGAAAGACGGCGCCACCTTCATCTCTCTTATCTCCAGTGGGTGAGGACACCATCGCCATTTTTAGGCTCTGAGATTAAACGGAATTAGGTCGGCGCGGAAGATGGATCCCCCGCCAGAGTTTTTGGGGAAGAAAAACTTGACCTTTGGAAGGACCCCTGAAGAACGTGATTGGTGGAAAGTGGTGGGCTTGAGGGCACAAAGTTGGATGGAGATGGATGATGAATGGGTCTTTGGGTACCCATTGAGGAACTTTGCTCGACTCCATAATGTGCTCTAATGGTCTTGTTTCCAAAGTCGGAATTCCCACCTGCTCTCCTTTCCCCACCACTGCCGCTGCGGCTGCCACCTGAAAAGGAGTCGACTTTCTCCTTTCTTGGCTCCGGAAGGAACATTTTCAGGGTTCCTTCCTCCCTGGTTTCCGGGGTTCCAATTATGTTTTACGGAAGATGAGGTTGGTTGAAGTGGTTGGTGGGTGAGAAGCTGAATAACGGGGAAGTGAAAGTGAGGATGACGGACCTTACCCCATGGCTTTCCCTTTTTGAATATTACCGCCACCGCAACTTAGGAATTTTGTATATCCTTACTTTCACCACCCGGGAATGGACTCTGGGTCTACTTCCTTCATCATATTCCACCAAATGAGGTTAGAGTTTTAGGGAGTGGAGATCATAAGCTTCCTCGATCCTCTTCCTCATCTAATATTGACATGAGACAATCAAGTTTTACCGGAAGTTTTTCCCCCAAGAAGACCAAGGGACTCATTTCCTTGCGACCCGCGGACTCATCTCATCTCGACCAACTTTGGCAGGATTCCACTCCTGGATAATTGAAGTTGTGGAAGATTATTAATAAATCAAGGAGGAAGAAAGGAGGACGGAATGGAGCCACAGGTATACGGAAGGAAGAGATTGAGGAGTCTGATGATGTCATTGTTCTAAAGTTAAATGACTTTCCCCACCACCACAAGTACAAGTTCTGGCTGACTGCTGCCAGTTTGGGATGATTCTGGAACCAAGACAAGCATTATCCTTCTCTCTTTAAAAAGTAAAAAGAGGAGTTTATCCATCCAGCAAAAGTTTTTAATGAAAGTTGAAAAAGTTTTGAAACTTCCCTGGTTTCTAATTTTGTTTATTTAATTATTATCACCAGGGATCTTAAATCCTACTTTTAATATGCATAGCACTAAATCCGAGATGAGGCGGAGATTACATTGTTTACCACCACCGTCGTCCCACATTCTTCACACCACAGTCGACTGTCACCAGAAAGTAAAGAAGACTTCCGACTAATCTCATTAGCTCATATGACTTCTGGCACAAAATTCAATTTAAGACTCAATTATGAGGCATTAGAAGGAGAGAGAGGGGGAGGGATGGCGGGAGGATTTGAACTTTGGATCCTCTACCTCCTTTGTTTCCATTTTTCTTAAACTCAATTAATTCAAAAGAGCTGGAAAGGGCTTTGGCTCCTGAAATTTCGTGTTAGCTTGGTAGAATTGGAGAAAGTGGGACTTGAAAAGTTAAAAGTGTTTGTGCCTTGAGGCATTTTTCTGAAAATGGAATTGGTTCCTTAAGAGGCGCGTCTCCGGAAGGATCCCGTCTCCTTCCCTACACCAACTTATAACGATGTAGATAAGCGGAATGAGTTTTTGGAGGGAAGAATTGAATGGTGGCATATTGAAGTGTCGTTGTTGAGTCAATTCCACTGGTTAGAGATCATAGGAACAGACAATGGGAGACATTGTTATCCTTTTCTAGGAATAATATTTGGAAGGGAGGAGTGGTACTCAAGGAATTCAGGCAAAGATGACTACCCATTCTTATGAAGATTTCACTTAAATTCTTGATTCCATTTTTTTTAATTTCCAAGCTTTTCTCCATCACCATCATCCATTAAAAAGTGAAGTGGGAAATAGCCGGAGGGCGCAATAGTCTTCACGTTTTATCTCTTACTCCTGCAGGATTCAAAAATGGATCACCCAAAAATACTAACAATGGGTTTCAAAAATTAAATCGTAATGTACCCGTTTTTAATTTCCGATCGACGCTTATACGTTTCAGAGATTTGGATTTTTGAAAGGGCGAAATACGTCAAAAATTAAGTGTATTCGGGCTTCAATTTTTCCCAGCTAGGATCCGGGTTGATTTTGATTTGAAAAATGAAAAAAATATTTGAAGATGACAATTTTGGAATTTTTGGGGTAACTTTGACAAAACCAGCCTTAGGAATTGAGCGTCAAATTTGGCGTTTTCTGGATTCGTCCTTGAGTTTTATCCGGGGGTGGGGGGGGGGGGGGCACACGACATTGATAAAGAAAGCGAGCAAGAGTGTGCTGCGTTTTCTTTGGAACTTTGCGACCGGTTGGCGACAATCTGAAACCAATTTCTTCTGAAGCTCTGACCTACCAAGACCATCTGCTTTTTTTAATCTATGGCTTTTCCCCCTAACTTTCTTTTTCCATCCATTCCTCAACGACACTTTCCCTCAAACAAACCCAAATCACTGTCTTTACTAACTGGGAAACGATTTGTTGCCCTATGACCCTACCCTGGCAGCTCCTGGCTCATGGAAATGGCTCAAGAAACTCAGTGGGAGGGAGCTAATTTGAGTCTTTTGTGGGATACTACATAAGTGTGAAGTTTAGCCAAGTGACTGGTCTAAATGTCCAACTTTCCCTTTTGTTTTTGAGTCTCTTCCATGAAGATTAATCTCCCAGATATGTTCCCCACCACCACTCTACTTAAAGTCCCTCCTCGTTTTCCCAAAACCAAAAAGTGGGAAATGTCCAACAAGAAAACTCGGAAGAGAGACTACAACTTTATTTTTGTCAAAATAAAAGGGGGTAAAAATATGAGAGAAAGTTTTGGTCGTTGGGAAAAGTAGGTGTGGGGGATATGCATAAAGCCTTAATGCCCTTCTATTATTTTTATCACTCCACTTTTTCCGAGAGAAAACAACTATTTGTTGTTTGTTCCTTGGAAGGAGAAAAGGATTTTCTCCAGTAGTAGGAAGATAAACATTAGAAAGTCCTCTACTTTACCCTACACCCTCCTACTCCTATAGTGTACTTCCATCCGTATAAAAATAGAATTTAAAGAGATAATTTCTTCTTGTCGTAAATAAGCGTGATAATGGTCCCCACCACGCCAACCCAGGCAGAGTTAGTCCATTAGACCGGAAAATGGCGGCCATACTCAACAGTTCTCCCGTCTACAATTTAATCTCCATTACTGACTACCGTTGCCCAACTCTTATTCAGCAACATTGAAATTTACTGGTCACATCTTCCTAACCAGGGTCAACTATGAGGTCAAAGCCAACCAAATCTGAAGCCAATAAAATCCTCGTCGTCAACGTCCTGGAAACGCCTGGGCTCATCCAGTTTTTTTTTTGTTTCGGATGAGACGTGACATTCATTCGGTGAAAGGAAGGATTCATTTTAGACCGAAATCCCTTGATAATCCTTCTTCCTCATTTCCATAAAATTTCTCCTTTGCGTCTCAGTCGAGTTCAAAGGGAACCGGCGGCGGATGGGATTTCCTTTGAGTCTTTTCAGCGTCCCTCCCTGCTCCTGCTTATGTTGGAGAAAGTCCAAAGGGATCTCCCACGGTACCTGGGGATGAGGATGCTAATCGGTGGACCAATCAGAGATACCCAAACAATAAAACCCACTACGACTGCTTTCTTTCCTGCTCTAGAAACAGAAGACGAGGAAAGGAATCACTTCCTCTGAGATTTATTGGGATTCCTTTAAGTATCCTCCTGTCCAGAAGTTAACCGAATGTTGCCTGCTTTCAGGGAAAACTCGGCTGTAGTTCTTTCCCCGTGGACAATATCGGAAAGACAAATGGAGAACATGACATGGAACCCGATTCTTTCCTGCACCCAATTTTAAAGAAGCACTCGAGCCCCCATTGGTTGCTGAAAATTTGGATTTATGTATACAACTGATTTGATGGGCGTGCCTCCCGCCTGTGCCCGACATGAGGAATTTCCAAACTTTCACAACCCGTAAATCCGTTTTCGAGGTCTCAAAAGCTTCATATTCTGGACTAAATGTATTTTTAATCCAAATAATCCATCCATTTACACAAGCGAAAATCCATTGACACATCTTGTTCAAAGCAACGAAGCGACGGTGGTGACACAATCCTGGAGAAGTGAAGAGGAGAGCCGACGTAAATAATTTAAAACTTCCTTCTGGAATGGGATAAATCCTAACGCCCGCCAAATTCAAACTTGGATGAAGTTATTCAAGTAAACTCGAAAGCATCTGGGACCTAATGCGCCGTTTTGCATTCTTGGGAGGTTATTTTCCAGGTTGTTCCTTAACGGTCCACCTTGTCCAATGGCTCATTCAAATGAGTTCCCGGAAAGCCATTGGCCCGTCATTAATTTTGGATCAGAAAGGAAATCAAGTCCCTTCAAAACGGGACCTAACGCGGACCTAAAGCAACGCCGGAAAAAAAGTAGCACCAACAAAAGACTTTCTCCACTTTCCCCCCAGAAAAATGCTCCCGCCCCACCAGATCCTCGACTTATCATCACGCTCCAGTCTTCAGTTCATGTGGAGTTCCAAACTTATTGGATCACGTTACCTTAAATAAAGTTGATTAAATAATTTTCTTACTCCATTTAATTAAGAAAGTTGGGGGAGGAGCTGAGGGGGGAGGGGGGACCCTCCTAATTTTGAAACAACCGCAAGGAAGACTAAATTCCTCAAATGGAAATGTAGCCTCCATGCGTCCATAAGCTTAATTTTTTAATTAAATGCGGGAGTGATGGGAAGAGGATAAAAGGGAAAGGAGTAAGGAGGAATTCTAGAATCTAAGATTCGACTTTAAGAAGCCGCTTGTTTGAATTAGAGGGAAATAAAAGTGACTTTTAATAATCTTTTTTCTTTCTTCTTCTTCCCCATGGCTCATGTGAATCTCTGCAGATGCCTGGGAGTGAAAGTGAAGAGGATTGGAGGCTTCTTCCGCGATGAAACGCGATGGGATGAGAGCCTGGGAATAATGAATTACTAATATTTGGCTTAGGACTTGGAAATTGAATTAAACCCTGGAAATCCATCGCCTTCCTCCATGGTCCAAGTCCGCCAAACCCACAACCTCTCCACAAAATTAAAGAAAACCAGGTAGAAAAAAAACGAAAGGGAGACAAGATTAAAGTCATTTTTGCATTACTTTCACCATAGACCACTTTTTGCTAAAAAGTGTTGTTGGTTGGAACAAATAAGAGAAAGTGATCTTTCTTTTTTGAGGATTGCATGGCGATGACTCTCTGTCGGGGATGACGAAAGTGGATTCTCTAATTCCTTTCCCCTTTTCCTTCGTGAAGACGGAGAAAGCATTTGTGCACTCTTCATTCTAGCACCCACGCCCGGTAGATGTTATTTTCCCTTTCTTCCTAACAACATTTCATAGTTGATCGTTTTCTATAAAGGCGGAAGGCGGAAACTCTCTTTACCCCTCGAATGAGTTCCTTCTTCTTTCATCATCCATTATTTGATCTTTTATGTTTTCCAGACAAAACGGAGAAAGGAAGGTGAAATATAATTTTTTCTTCTTCTTCTCTGCATTTCCTTTCCACAACTTTTCTATCTGGCGACTTACTTGGGTATCTTTAACTCTTTCACTTTCTCCCAACGGTGCACGGCGGCGGCGGCAGCAGCGGTGGGACTTGTAAAAACAAAAAAAACCGTCCTTATTTCGGACGTGGACTGAATTCACATTATTGTGGGGAAGCAACTAACCTCCCTCCATGGAGAATTCATGCAAAATGAGCTTCCAAATAATCCAGAAATCCACTTAGGTATTAGAAATTGCCCCTTTTACATCCTTATTGCTAATGCGCTGCATTTCATCGCTGCAGTTTTATTTTGCAATCATTCTTTTCATAAATTCAATTCGCCCTTACATTCATTCCCAAGAAATAAATTGATGTTGGAGTTACAATTTTGCAATTTTCAAAAACAATTGTTTTTCCAAATTGAATTCAGAAATGTGCTTCTGTACTTTTCTTGAATGTAGGCAGGGAAAATGACAAAATAAAGACGCTCCTGAGAAAGCATTTTTCGAATCCACCACCGCCACCACCACCTGTCGCACATGTTAATGAAGATGAATTGGATGAAAGGGTGAATAAGTGTTGATGGTATACGAGGATTGAAGATTTTCCTCCAGGAATCCGAGTCCTACTGTAAAAAATCCATCTGAGGGAGATTCTAATTGGATGGCGACTTGTTCCATCATCCCAAATGGTTAGAAATGATTGGCGGCCGGCGGAAGAACGGGAAAGTAAGGATGGTCGTAGGAAGTAGCGGGAGTTTGCTGGATTGTTGGATTAGTTTCTATACTCGTCGTTTCTTAATCTAATGGAATGTGATGTAATCTTGATGTTTGTCTCTTAATCGAACAAACTCGGGCTCCTTTCTTTTATTTCTTCCAGAAGAGAAAGACAGGGAAGAAGATTGGAGTTGAGCGTCTTTCCGAGGTTCTGCTGAATAGTTCCCCGCTTCTTCTTCGAGGCAATTGACGCTCCACGACTCGTAGGAAGGACGACAACACACACACGCAACGACCAACTTTCTCCCTCTCAATTGTTGATCCAATTCCGCCCCGGTAGAAGAGTTAAACAATAAATTCCATGAGCCTTAATTGAAACATATACATTTATTCAGAGGGAGAAAACAGGAAACAGGGAGGGAATTTTAGCCGGAAAAGGAAGAGGATTTTAATTATCTCAAGAGAGATTCGTTCTTTTCTTTTCAGATTTAGGAATTCTTTTGATTCTTTCCTCCCTTCCTGTTCTGCCTCCTCGGCATTATGAATTCCCTTACCTTCTTCCCTCCTTTCTCCACCAGGACCGAGGAAAAGGGAAGGGAAGCCAAGATTTCGTTACATGAATTGGTTATTTATGCTTTCCCTTCCTGTTGTTGAGCTCCTGCTCTCCAAAGGATTTTCTTCTGGTCCATCCCACAGTTTAGTACCAGGCGGGGCTCGTGTGGTGCTGCGGGTGCTGATTACCGATTCAAAACGTATAGACGGAAGGGAAGTGCGGGGAGTGAGCGGTTTTCTGAAAAGGGAAGCCACATTCAAGAGATCACGTTTTAACAAGGCCGCCATGGCCAGCTCGAGTACAAGCCTCGAAAAACCATCCAAGAGAAAGAAGTCCAGAGGGATAAAGTCACAACGGAACTCTTAAATGGAGAAATTCATATTATAAAGGGAACTTGAGGGAACTCGTAAGCTTCTGCTTTCCCTTCGTCCATGACACGAACATTGACTTAGTGCACCACACAGACCACTTTTTCTTGCTTTTCCCTATTTTTATTGTCTCCTTTTCTAGAAAATCCGAGATGCATCCATGTGCGTGTCGTGGGAAAAGCTGGGCAGGAACTTTCCCAATTTGCATCGCTTCATTGCCTACTTTGTTCACCTTATTCTTCCATGAGATTCCTGGGACCGGAGATGAGATGACCACCGTCTGGAATTCGCCGACGACTGACAGGAAATACACCACAGACAGGACAAGTTATGAAAATAAAATAGGGAGTCAGGAATCGTCATCTCCTGCTGCTGGAGATGTCAACGGCTGTCCAGCCCTTCAAGGTTGTTCCGAACCCCTCTGAAAAAAAAACTTTGGAAAGATCCAAACCAAAACTTCCACTTTTATTGACACAACTTATCTCATTCTGAAAATGAACAACTAAAGGAACAAAGGAAGAAAGTTGAAAAGAATTTCAATCAATTCCGACAAAAAAAAGTCTAAGTGGACTATGAAGCTCGGCTACACTGCGTTCGACCTCTCACGTCGTTCCGCCTCCATTGTCCTCCTAGCACGAATGCTAAGCAAATCTAATAATACAAGGAATTAGGACCAAGTAACGCTAACCAATGATGCTGGCTCATTCTGTCATTAAACTCACGAAGGAACCTCAATGGGTGTAACGCATCAACTCGTACCAAAATACCTTTTACCCCCTTCTACCCCAATGGAAAATGGTTGCTGGAATTTTGTTCCGTGGGCGTTTCTGATGGACAATGCGCTAGTTTCCATCGGAAGGCAGAAGTTAACTGTGGGAGAGGTTAAACAATTGCACAAAGTTGAATTGAAAATAGAAGAGTGCGAACACGTTGATTTGAGTCAACTTTGACCCCTCATCACACGGTCCCTGTCCATCAAGTGATGATTTTGAGTAGTGGAAGTGATGGCGTGCAAAGGACGGGAGCGGGAGTTTTTAATTACTTTCTCGGGTCTTGTTGGTATAGTAAGGAAGCTGGAAGTAGTGGGTTTTTGATGAATCCGTGGTTGGATCCGAACGGAAGTGGGATCCTCCGCCTGTCCTCCGCCGACGTTTAATTGAATTAAGAGAAACTCACTGGGATCATCCTACCAAGGCAGGATCCTTTATACCCTTCATCCCCTATACCCCACTCCATCATGGGGAAAGACCAACTTTACTCTAATTCCATCGAATCCATGAAAGTTGAAGACTTTTCTTTCTCTTATACATGGGAGGAGTGGTGAAAGTGGAACATGGATTGTGGAGGTAGATCTTACAATGCAGTGCAGTTGTGTAGGGAAGGAAAGGAAAGGAACTTGGTCTTTGGGAATTGTTGGACCTTCTCAGCAGTACTCCCACCACCGGGAAATGCCAACTGGGAAAAGGGAGTCTCAAGTGTTTCTTTCGTTCAAAACAGAAAAATTATTATCCCCGACGTGCTCGGAATCTCGTCTGATGTTTAGGTGGAGAATCAACCCACCCACACTTTACCCTTTCTTTTGTTTTCGGGAAAGTTTAACGGTAGGAATCAGACCGGCTTGGACATGACAACTAGCATCAGCCAGAGGAATCATTGGGATTCACAAAGGGGATTCACTAACGATTAGAAGTTCAATCCCTAAACTGAAGCAAAATATTGGGGATGCGGAGATGCGGAGTTGTTGGTTCAGACGATTCCAGGCGTTTGACTTTATGGACAACGCCAAAAAACGAGGAGAAAGCAAGAAAACCCGAGTGTTGATTTTGGGTGACCCTAAACAGCCCTTGGGTGACCTATGAATAGGGAAACACATGACGAGCTTTTGTAGAGACTTGTCACAGAAAAAAGGCCAAGATTTTGGTCACAGCTGCGTCGCTCTGGTGTCGTTTTCTGCGATGACGGTTGTCAAAAGGGATGAAATTAAGGCCCCATCAAATTCCTGCCCCACATTACAGTTGAATTACGTTTGGGTTGATTGGGAATGATGATTGTTTTATTAGAATGTTAACTGCGGGGAACGGATGTAAGGAGAAAAGCCTCCGGATTGCTGGACCCCTTACTTTCACACCTACCGAAAAAGTCCCATTTCTCCCGGCAAGATTTCAAAATTGAGACACGTTTTCACTTTGGCCATTTTCTGTTTGTTCTGGGGCTGTGAGTGGGTTTTGGTGATGGGAGGGTGAAATGGTGATGAGAGGCTCTTCTGAAGCCTTTATTCAAGGCTAACTGAAGGAAACGGCGGCAGCGCTGGAGAAAATCATTCTCCGGGCATCAGCTCAAGTCAAGTCTCCCCCGCCCCCCTTCCATAAGGGGAAAGAGAGTGGACATGGACAAGATGTGAAGTGATAAGAAATTCAGGTCAAGTAAAAACATTCTCATAAAGGAGGGTGAAAATGGGAATCACTCCGATAAATCTCTGCCCTTTGATACTTGTACTTTTACCAAGACCAAAGTCATTCCTCCAAGCATCCAACAACGCCCAAAGCATCTCCCGGAAAACGCAATATGGAGAAACAAAGAGCTGGGGGAAGTAAAGGGATCAAACCTAGTACCTTCAACCAGCATCGCCCTTAAGCAGCAGCGTTTGGTTCAGCGTTCAAGACCCAGTTAATACCATCGTATGCGACAACATTGAGAACTTAATTCAACCGATGCTGAAGACGTAAATCTGACCAGAGGTCAGAGGTTAAGAGAAATTGAAGGAAGAGGGGTTAGGGGGATTTCGTAAGTGAAACGCATGGGATAGCGGGCATTAGGATGCGACGGAGGTCTTTTGCTTATTGTTTCTCCCCCTCCGCACCACGTTCTCCGGTAAAGTAGGAATTATTGGAGGATTTTCTTCCTGGAAAGAAGGAAGCTACCCGCCCTGAATAGCGAATCCATAACCACCATTTTATCCAGTTTCAGGGGGAAACAGAGGCAAGACAGGTTTTGGGCCAAGAACAATCAGAAGTTAGAAAGTAATTGTTGGAAAGAACTTTCTGTAAGAAAGGAGCCCACCACACACATGAGCGGACCCACTTTGGGATTCTGAAAACGGAGGAATTCAGCGTTTACTTTGTGGAGAATTACAAAATATTTTTTCGCAGATGAAAAACTGGAGCAAAATATAGGTTCCAGAAATGTTATAATAGTCTAAATGACCTCAAGAAATCTTGGCATCATTCTTCTTCACATTTCGCACCCATACCTAGCGTTAATAGTTTCACTTTAAAATTCCGCGTAGTTTCACGGTCTTAAAAATGAGAGCAGTTGACCTTTGGTAGGGGAAAGGCTGGAGATAAAAAAAGATGCTCCTGGATTACGCTGGAGATGATGATGGTAATAAAGGGTCCATGAATAAATTTCACCGTTGGCAGATTCAAGATTCTAAGAACGTGAATTTCGACTGTTGCTGGCTATGGTCGATGAAGGCCACCACCGTGGCTGGAAATTTACGCCAATGCTCAGCAAAAAAAATTCCCAATCAATCAACGTCCCTCCAAGTCATCAGAACTTCCTCCACTATCCAAGTTTTCCAAACTATCCAAACCTACTCTATATACATTGGTTTTGCCCAGAATATTCTCAGCTAAAATGACTTGTCCAGAGAATCGCCGTGTAGTAGACAGAAATGTATAATAAGATCTTTTAAAACGGGTGACCACTACATTTGGACAGTTCACGGAGAAAAGGAAGGTAAATTAGGATTAAACATGGTCACGCACCCCTTCTGTCTGCCAAGTTCCCGATCATCAAGGAAAACCTCCTCCGGTCCCAGAAGCTTGGGTTTAATTCGCATAATTTGGGGGATTCAAACAGAGTTTCGCGCACTTTTTAACCTAACCTAACTTTTTCAGAATCAAGAGCTGGCCAAGCAAAACAGTGCGGGAAACTGTTTGAATCCCCCAAATTATGCGAATTAAACCCAAGCGTCCCGGAACTTCCGGGCTTCCAACTGGAAAAGTGGACTTTCTTCTCCTGGTGTTGAATGACATAACGAGGTGATTCAGCGTTGATTGTGTCCTCCAGTTTCCCATTCCTGGAACCTCTTGACCTACCGAGTGTGTAATCTGATGTGACCCCCTGGACTCATTTCCGCCGCTTCCTCCATATCCGTCCGTGTCTAAAACCAGTTAGCAGACGCCTCGCTTACCCAATCAGAGACCTTTCAGGGCTTTAAGTTTCCAGGAACGATTCAATAGATTAGACAACTGGGAAGCAACATCTCAATGTCCGTTTCCAAATGCAATAAAAAATGGCGGCCCTGACGCAAGTTTTGTTTACTTCAACGCAACATTTGTGGGAATCGGAAATTATCGTACATTACAACCGAATTGACTTGAGAAACCCTACTATACGGTATAAAATATCCTCAGGGGATAGGGGAATGACATGACTTAAATGTATGATTTACTTAGAAATAATTAAAACGCTTACGTAAACAAATGGTTTATGTAATTGTTTATCCTAAAAGGTATTGGGTATGGGGCGTCCTGGCTTGTGCGGGAATTCCTACCTTTGATTCCTCTGGAGAAAGAAAAGAAACAGTAAAGTAAGTAGTCATCTGTCTGGATTTATTTGGCTTGAAAATTAATCATTTTGATTTAATTTAATTGTTAATCATAATGTAAAGTACTTTAGCTGGGATCAAAATAAACCAATCGACTTTATTTTAATTACCAGTCGCAATGAGATGGAACTTTGTCAGATACAAATGCGTAAGTCAAGTCCCGACTACTTTACCGGCACTGCCAGTGCCTGATTTTTAACCCTGACCCTGAATTTAAATAATATTTACATTCTACCTACGCCGTTTCACTTTTGTAATTTGTTTTAATTTTCAGAATGAATTTAAGGAACGAATGGCAAGCATAGGAAGAAAATCTTCAAGGATCTTCGTGCATTTGTGGAATATCAAAAGTTCTCGTCGAAAATTGATTGCAATTCCATTGTCACTCATTGGACTTGGGCTTATCTACTCTTGGTCCTCATCTGCCAATAGCTCTGGTGGGGGTTCTGCTTAATTAATTCCATTTGTACTAAATTATTCCAAATCACTGACTCACTACTATTTGCAGCCTTAAATGCCTTACTCTGCCTAGTTACATTTCATGTCCTCATGTAAGTATTTCTTTTTGTTAGCGTATTTCTTTTGAAGGCATGGCGTGTATCAATTCAATTTAGAATGTATGCTATTTCTATAGATTACTGGGGCATCTTCTGAGCAATGGTATCCAGCACGGTGGGAAGCAATCAACGAGCTTTGCCTTTGGTGAAGCCAGGATAGAAGTCTTGATTCATTTTTCAATCCTCTGTTTTGTAATAATGCTCAACTTGTGGGTCATATTCCTCGCATGCGATTTGATTCTGAGGAGATCCGTCGACGACGTGAAAACGTAAGTGTCGGGAAATCCGTCCTGTTACTTCCAATTCGGTTAATTCTCTATTTACCAATTCAATTTATTATTTTGCAGTCATTGGTTCATGGCCGCTTCGTTAATTGGTGGCATCATCCACTTCTTCCTCTCTTTTAACAATAACCCGCTCCATAAAGTCTACAAAATATCAAACACACAGACCTTCCTCCAGAGGAAGTTCCAGACCTTTGCTTCCTTTGGACCAAAATTCAGCCTCCTGGCTCAGAGCCCGCTGGGAATCCTAGGAGTATTTTTGGTGCTCATTCTTATCGGCCTTAACTTTCTTCTATATCCAGGGTAAGTTTTTAATTGGAGGTTATGATTTCGAACGTCGCCAACAACTGTTGTGGATTTTCAGTGCAGTTTGGATTGATTTTATTGGAGGAGTCCTTATCGCTTTTGGGACATTGGATGCCACGTATCCTCTATGGCTTTACACAGGTCAAGTCCTCCTACAGGTAATCGACATTTACATTACCGACACGCCCTAATCTTTAATTCTAATTAGTCTTTAATTTAATTTATTCCACCAGATTGTTCCGCCAGATGTGGCCCCTCAACTTGAGCAAGCACTACGTGAATCATTGACAATCGACGGGGTACTTGAATTTAGAAACGAATTATTTTGGGTGCTCTCATATGGGCAGTTGGTAATTAATTAAATCAAATAATATATACCACAAGAATCAAACTGGATTAACCTATCTGGGTTTGACAGGCTGGCATGTTGCACGTTCGTGTGCGAAGAGACGCACATGAGCAGTTGGTACTCGGAAAATTGTACGAAAAGCTGCAGGTTCTCGTTCCCCATCTAACAATACAAGTAAATAAAAACGTTCTGGAGTTAAAAAATAGCTGGAATTATTGTTAGCCAATTTTAACTTGGGTATAATTGCAGATAATGAAGGATGATTTCTCACGGCGGATGAGTCAGTTTCCTGTCCATCGAGACACAAGTTCTCCTCCAGCAGTGATTGTTACCATCAACCAATGCAATGACTTATCCCCTATTCTCAGAGGACCAGAGGCTTCAAAGCATATCATCTACTCGACCGCCAGTAGTTCCACAAGCAGTGGTTTCAAGGGTCTCCTCAATCAATCCAACGTCCCACTCCATTCCTACGCTTCCGACGACACAGTACTCAACCTTAGTTCCTCCTCTTCCATTTTTCATCCAGATACTTCCCCACCTCTCTCAACTACGGTTTATACAAACACCGAAACGGCTCTACCACCGAACACACTATTCAGGCCCATCAGTCAGAAGAATCATCTTCTCAGGAACAATTTTGATCCAACGGAGGGCAGGGAGGCATTTGTTCTCGATATCAAATAGATTAAGCTCTAACACCCTCGGTGACTTCCCCTCCCATTATTACAAACTATATTTTTATTGACGAATATTTATGAGTCGTAAAAATAATTTTAAAAATATATCCTGGCCCCGTTGGGATATTTTGGTATATACTGGTTTACTGTGTTTGGTAGTGGATTCCATAGCGCTTGACTGGACGTTTGACTTCGGCACTCTTCGGCAATGGTCGTGCCATTGCTTCTGCAAGACGAAACTTACCAGGAAGGACATCATGAATCGTCCTCCACTGGATTTCCGAAGTTTTCCTCAGGATGAATGAAGAAAAAGGGCGGACACTCCCCGATTGGTCCCCATCCAGCCATTCCTCTACTGCCCAACAGATGAAGAGGGGCTGGAAACTTGGTAACCTCTGGAATATGACACCTGGACCTCATTTCAAGGAAGCCTTAGGCCAATCCGGACATTCTCCTGGAGGAGAGCTCTCCCGCTTCATTACGCGAAAATTCCCTTCGCCTTCTCCAATGAAAATCCTACCGTTAGTATACAGAGACTACACGACTTACAAGCCTAGGAACTGACAATTCCAATTAGTTTCCCAATCAGCATTAATGAACTAGTCTAACTCTGCCACGCTCTTCTAGTATCCTACGAATCGGAATAGTCCTATCAATCACATTTATATTCTTCAACTTAAAAATTCGAATTCGAATTTAGATTTATCAGATTTTATTCTGACGTTTGATAACAGACAGAGAGTGGGATCAGTTGGGTATGTAGGTTTTTCACTATTGCAGAGTTCACACATAATTTGGCACCCAAAGAATGCGGATTTAGTAACTTCGGATTCATTGCGTTACAGTCGACTCCAATCCGTAAACATTCCCATGGATGGGGCTGATGCATTTCGCTCATTTATCCGGACGATTTCGGACGGAATCGAGTGATTAATCCACAGTTTGCGAAGAGATTCCATCTTCTCTTTAGACAGGCGCAATGGGTTTCCTCTCCGAAGTCCCTGATCTGTCTCGCCATATTCATCAACGTATGGCGGAGGAACGTAAGTCCCTAGCACACACAAGGGGACAAAATGATCAGTATTCCTAATTCCATTTCTAAACTAAGATTCGGTAAAAACCGTTAAAGTGAAGTTTTACCTTTCTTTCCCTCTGAGGAAAGTAAGAAGCACTTTGAATCCCGGATTCTCAAGAAAATGGACGTTCCAAATCCACATTTCATGGCGTGTAGGGTGCATGCACCTACTGAAGCTCCATTAAGTTCCGTTTGGCAACATGGAGACTGGGCCAGAGATTAAAAAACATTTATTAGAAACCAGGAGGCAACTGGTTTCGCTGCTTGGCATTACCTGGGAACACAGGATTTTCCCGCAAACTAAACAAATAGTGGGGTGCCTCGACTCCTGTCCAAGAACTCGATTAGTTGGACAAGCGAAATCGGCCACAGAGTTCATCAGATCGAGGTAGTCATTTGGCAGAGGATTGAATTCCGCGATTGTTCTCGGGAAAATTGTATCAGTCCGGTGTTGTGACACCTCTACCCACCTGCAAAGAACGAATTTAGGATTTCCAAGTCGAAATTAAGTTTTGTGATCTTTCTTTTAAGGAACATAGCATGAGATGATGCCATACTTACTTGAGACAAAGGTTGAGTAGTTTTTCACTCGCAAAGAAAGCTTCCAGGTCACTTGGTTGAGAAATGTATTTTAGCATGTTAGGTAGAGACGTCCCTTGTCGTTGGAAGTGGACAGCATCAATACCGGTGTAGCACTCATAAAACTTGCAACAACATGTTACGAAGGGGACACTGCAAAAGAAAAGAGTAGCTGGATATAATAACATAAAAAATTCCGATGGTGACACCAATGTGATATTATTAGTAAACACACATTCGATCTTCCAGATGCTGGAGAATCTCGTGCCAACAGATGGGAATGGTATCTATTGACCAAATTTTGCGACACAACTTCGAGAAATGAGTCTCTGGGGCTTGGGGTTTACCATTGTCAACCTCAGCAGACCAGCGGTCCTGGTTGTTGGAGATCAATTCATACATGTCCTCTTGAGACAAAATTTGAATCATATGGAAGACAATCATCAGTCGAAAGACATAAATGTTCTAAAAGGTCAAAATGTTCTTAAACTCATTAGGAATCCCATTTCCATTCAAAAGTTTTAACCTTACCGTAACATTCCCAGTTTGCGGAGTGTTTGTGTCACAAACTGTTTTGGCTCCCGTAAAAAGGAACGGCAGCGTGTAGGTTCCAATGACAAGTAGTAAGAAAGCATCAACTTCTTCCAAAGGAACTTTTGGCTTTTCATCAATAAAGCCAACCCACTCGAGAGCGTGCAACCCCGCAGGGACTCCTCCCTGGAAATAATCAGCATCATTTAAAAATCAATTAAGATATAAGGAAAAGGCTTAAGGAATTCCACCTGGGCCGATTTAGAAGGTGCATTGAGAACATTCCCTCCCAGTCGTATCAGGTACTTGAGCGTAAGTTCAGTTGAGGAAGGGACCTCTTCACCAAAAAAGGCGATGCCTTGCACCCTATGACTCATTTCCATTGACGTAATAGTAAATGCGACAGCACCCCACAGAGCCTGGAGACTCTCTATGTACTTTGCTTGCTACAAATTAAACAATCACATATTGGATTAATGTTAAATAATTTTCATTAAGGAGCTGAGAGAGAACTAGAGATGGCAACTGGAAAGGATAAAGACGTACCGGAAGGGCAACGTACAGGGCGGCCTTTTCCAACGGTTTCTCTCCAAGTGCCAGGGCATAATCGGACATAGAATCCAGAAACTCCTCGTAACCGTCATGTTGTTGCCAGACAGTCTTGGCATGTCGATCATTCTCCTGTGGTGCCCACAAGAGATCATAGAGTTCCGGGAGCCCACTGCCTTCCTTGACCAAAGTCTCTCTTGTTGGAAACACGTTGGTATTTCTCCACTTGAAAAAAAATTATACTAATTTTGTTTGGTTTCAGCGAAAAACAAAAGCAAGCAAATAATAAGCGATGAAGGCAAAGGCAAGCATTCCCCTTTCATAATTAACTCAACGCAAATCAAAAGAAAATTGAGAGTTCTTACGCGTTTGCGGACGGAGAATAAAAGATCAAGCCACTTTTCGAATTGAGAGTTACTTGGCTCTAATTCGACATGACTCGTTGATACTTCTAAAGTCATGATGGAGGGTAATACTGGTAGGACCATGTTATGGAGACAGGAACACATTGGGCAAAGACACTCATTCCTTTCCGTATCAAAGAGCTGGAGTTGACGGTAAGGTCGTCGTCTCTCCTTTTGAACGATGCTGTCAAAATACTTCTTCCAACAAGTCTTATGCATGACGTGCCCGCATGCCCCGATAAAGATTCCAGCTGGCAAGTCGGGTCGCATTTCTGGGAATTCCATCTTCGTCTTTAACTAAAACGTATAAACCATAAACTCAATTTGAATTTTCCATTTTGGCTGCAAGAATTGTATGTAAAATTCAACTTACAAGTACACTCTTTTGAGCCAAGACACTAGACGGATGGATGTAACATGCAGCAACAAATGGAGTTGTAGCTTCATCTGATACATCTTGTGCGTCCTTGCAGAGGATGCAGTGAAGTCTATATAGAAACAAATGTATTTCAAATCTATAGAAATCCCGTGCTTCGAACCAAAACGGCTTTCTCATTCGAACGATATTCGATTTCATTTTAGGATCGGGTTGTCGAATTCCCAAATTAATATCCCTGAATGGTATCCATGCTCTTTTTATGAATGTTAAACTTACGCTTCACCCGTTGATGCCTGTGTTGTTCTGCCGGTTCCAAGACAAACTGCTTCCACCACTTGATCAACTTCCGTAAACTCTTCAGTCGACGATGCGTCATCATCCCTCAACAGGTCCGCATTGACTGTTCGAAATTTATTCTGAAGATTGAAAATGGATGCCATTGAGCGAGCCTTAGCAGCGGCTGCTTTCTCTTTGCGAATCCTTAACTCCTCTTCCTATAAATGCAAATATTGCAACTGTGACTTAATGTCGTGGTTGATTACATCTCCTTTGACCGAGCTCTAACTCATAACAGGCTAGAAGGTGTAGATATGCTAACCTGTTGGTCATCCTGCTGTTCAGTGGTCAAAGCAGAAGGGTTAGATGGTCGCAGCTTCCCGTACGTCGTGATGACCCAGAGGATCATACTTTTGTGTGTAGCTACGCGCCCAGTGTCCAGGGCTAGGGTAAGAAGTTCAATGATCTCCCACTGACAAAGTGCTTTGGCAAACTGGAAGAAGTGGACGTGGTCCACTTCGTTCTGTTCCAATTCTTCATTGAGACCATAACCAATTAGGTGCAGAACTTTTCGCAGTTGAGCATCGGAGTAGCTAAGGCAGCCTTCCACCATGGACCTAAAAGATGCATCATCCATCTCAAAATTCGAAATTCTTTATTGAATTTAATTCCCCTTCTTCTCATACCGTTGAATAGTCGTTTTGAACACACTGAGGAGGACATCTGACTTGAGAAGATTGATGAGCATTGTGAAATTGTGGGTAAATGGAGGAAGCTTAGGGGGTGGAAAGAAATCAGGCTCCTTGAGCGCGAGTTTCCGAGCCCGCTGAGCCTCTTCAGCCTTTGAAATCTCTTCCCGAATATAATGATAATAGAAGACATCGTAATCTGCATACATTTCTAGAAAAACAAAATAACTTGTCAGGTCATCTCAAATGACCTGCATCAGTCACACAAATCGCATTAATGGATTTAGTATTTCCTACCTGGCTTTAGTTCATAGACGTCTCCATTCTTCATTTTCTTAACATTGACGACGTCTCGCACGACGGATTCGATTCCAGTCTCTCCCTGCACATCTTCATCAAGGTGCCGATTAAGTTCTGAGTGAGTCATACATCCAATACAGAGGGCTTGGATGATCTGCTTCCGAATGCAATCTTCACGTGAGACATCACCAACGCCGGGAAGAAATCTCCCGCCAACCAGGGTTATAACTAGCAAAAGAAACTCCTCGACAAGGAGCGGCGTATACTCATCTTCCGTCGCCTACAAAGTAGGAATGGCCAAAACATAAGCTTCAGCGTTCAATTTACTTAAAAATATCAGTAATAAGGTCTCACAGAATCTTCCTCCATCCAGTAGAGGACATTGAACCGGTTCATTAGGTGGATCAGAAATCTGAAAATAAGAGACGGATAAAGCAAATAGTCTAAGATTATTGTAATTCGTGGTTTACTCATTGCTCTCAATTTCAGTCGCAGCTATTTGAAGTGACAAAATGTCCCTGTCATACATTTCGGTTCGACAACGGACACTTTGGTAAAAGTAAAGCTGATTTAAAAGAGACACGCCGTTCTTGGTCCACATTCCCACGTTGCGCTAAACGAGAGGAAAACAGAAACTATTTTATTAAAACTAATCAAATAAATTCATTTTTTTTAAATAATAACCTGTGCAACAAGCGTGACTGCCCGCAGAGGAGCTTCCATGATAAATTCTGGAGAGGGGCCGAACCGCCTGTATGTGGTTTTCCCCCACTGTGACCGTCCTTGACCTTGTACAGCGAGAACAATACCCGAAAGGAGACGAGTAAGAGCGAGGTAGATCGAGACGGGTTTGACACTGATGTCGTAGTCATAGCAGGTGGCTGAATGGTTCGCTACTTCTCGCACCACAACATCAAGTGCGGTGGAAGTCTTCAACTTTGTCAACTCAACGAGGACTTTCCTAAAGAGCATGAATTCATTTGTAGGTGCCTTCAACAAGGTACAAATCTCAGATGCAAAATACCTGTAAGCTTTAGTGCAAACGTCCTCGTCCGATGCACACCAATCAAAGATGAGGGTGAGGACCGGAGAAAGCTTGATGCTGATATTAAAGGCTGTTTCCCAATCAGGATCGTACTCGACATGATCCCGAGTCCGTCTCACAGTTGGATCGGATTCCTAACGGTGTAAATTGAAAAGTAATGAAAGAATTTGCTTGATAACTCATGGAGAGTACTACTAAAAAATTTTATCTGCGGAATCCGGATTGAGTTTTTGTTTGTCTGTTGCGCGAATTTTCGGCGAGGAATCCATAGATCCCAAACAATTTAAAAAATCTTAAGCGCACGTCACACTTATTAAATGTAATTACTTTCTAAATGCTCAACAATTGTAACCTGATTAAGATTTCCCAAATACTTTAATTCTAAAACTATAATTCTAAACACCCAAGGGGTTCATCACCATTTCAATGACCAAGTGGCCAGGCTTTGAGGGAGTGACCACTTCTACGAATCAAATTAATATTTTTATCTTAAACTTGCCTTGTAACTTTCCTCGCATGCTGTCACTCAGCAGTCCATGGTAAACCGCACATGACAGGACACAGGACAATTCCAACAAAGACTGTTACAAAAATCTTGTAACAAATTAGTAAAGTTTAACTTCCGACGATAACAGAATTGTTTAGCGTTGTTGAATTAATTTAAAATGGACTTCGCTCGGACAAGAAGTTGAAGTTGTAGGGATGGTGGTGGCATTGGCTGGTTGGATGGCTGTGTCCAGGACACTTGACAGTGCAATTCCCAATCCAATGACACCCCTTCGTTACGCAAATTGTGCTTTAGCTTAATTTTTGAGCACATTTTTGTAAAAATAGTTCTTGGATTTGTAAAGTTTTAAAACGACAGACGGGGAGAAGAATGATTGGGGTGCAGCTTGGTGCACCAGTTGGTCATTGAAATGGTGATGAACCACTTGGATGTTTAGAATGATAGTTTTAGAATTAAAGTATATAGGAAATCTTAATCAGGTTACAATTGTCCAGTATTTAGGAATTAAATAATATTTAATAAGTGTGACGTGCGCTTAAGATTTTTAAAATTGTTTGGGATCCATGGATTCCTCGCCGAAAATTCGCGCAACAAACAAACAAAAACTCACTCCGGATTCCGCAGATAAAATTTTTTAGTAGTAAATGGCCTTAAACTTTACATGAATAAACCGACAGAATTTGGCCAGTGAAGTAAATCCATCCATGAACTGCTGCCTTAGCTCCGGTGTCCATGGATTTGGGGTTGAGGTTAGGAGATACTTTATGTCAACTAAGGCATACAATGTCCGTCGAAGCTGAATCCCTGGGCCCTTACGCTCGTACTGAACCTTGCCATCTGAAATAAGTTGAAAGTGGAGGGAGCAGGTCAGTATTTGTTTTGGCTATTATGACCTGGAACCTAAAGCGGATTGGATTGAAAGGCAAATAATGCGAGAGCAACGAGATGAGACACGGTGGCTTACCTACGACTCTCGGTTCTATTTCGGACATGATGGCTCTCATAACGTTGAAAAGGAGGCGCTTCTCTCCAATCAGATAATGGGCTAGTGTTCGTACAGTCAGAATTTGGACAGAGAGTGATGTGACCGAGTAGATATGGTCATGATCATCTTGACTGAACTCCGTCATCAAGTCGCCGTAACAATCAGCAAATACCTGCAACGAAAAGTAGAATTGATATTTGGAAAAAAAAAGAGTCCACTTATCCAATCTGGGGTTTACTGTAGCAAAATCCTTTTTCAGATTGTACTCTTTTAGTAATCCAGCAATGAGGAGGTGGTGCCATAGCTCTCGGACGTACTTCCATGACTTTGTATCCTCGAGGAGGATTGTCTGCAGGAGAGTTCTCGAGAGTGGAATTTTCTAAAAACAAAAGGAACAATACACGACTTTACAATTGAGCTTATATATTTAATTAAATGCTGGTTCACCTTCGAAACAATACTGTGAAAGACTGTACGGTAGGCGGAAGACAAATTCAAAATGTTTGAAATCCATTTGAGCAGATGTCCAGCAAAATGCTGATGAGCCACAAGCACCGACTGACGGATGTCCACTCTAAGGGGTTTCCCAGAGGTACGCTGCGTACAACGGATGACTTCATTTTTCAGCCGGGCACATTCCTGGTGATATGAATTTGTTATTAAAATGTAGGATTTTGTCTTTTGGATTGATGGATTAGTATTAGTTCACTTCAAATGTTGTTGATCGGATGATGGCTCTTCCCTCATTATGAATTTTGTTAGTAAACTCCGCAGCATTTCTCTTGTCCAGATGAAACACTCGGGTCAAGACGTGGATGACGATCTCAAAGGTGTGAATCTCATCGTTGTATATGATGATTGAGTACTTTAGAAATTTCTCATCAAGGACCCCCTGTGCATCTCGGATTATTGGGATAGAGTCCGTGGAAACAGCGTATTCATTTGAAAGAACGTCATCTGCATAGTGGAGCAACATTCCGATCAACCAAGTGGCCAGGGTTTCTTTTTGTGGTGGCAGTGAAGATCCTTCCGAGGTTGCAGCGGTTAGATGCTTGGAACAAAGCGCGTCCTTCTTCCAGGCCTCAACGTCCCCACAGTCACAGTAGCCACCTCCACTCGACGTGGACATTTTGTATCTGGAAGAGAAGGAAAGTGTATTAAGCTTGAACCAAAACTCCATTAGCTCCTGTCCTCAATATATTGCGTGGTGGTATAAGGTTACCTGTGATTTTTATGCTCGGAATTATTGAAACATTCAATGCATAGAACGCATGTCGGATCTGCCCCGCAATCTCGACACGTGTATGTAGCTTCTCCAGTTTTGAATACCCTCCCACAGTTGCCCGTTGGCACATCGGTAAGAGCAATCGCCTAGAAAACAAGACATGACATGGGAGTAAAGCTGTTTGTATAATGTAACTAAGAGTGAATAAATTGAACACTTACTGCTTTAAAGTCGTTCGTGGTCTCCCCGATGAGAACAGTTTCAAGAGGCTCAAAGATGAGATCCTGGATAAGAACTTCATCGAAGGTAGGAGTCAACAGTTCCCCTGGCTGGTCCACAGGAGTAAAAAGTCTCGGTACAACTTCGCACAAGTATCGGATCAATTTAAACTTGAACGAAGCAGTATATTCATCGCGAAAAGCATCACGGAGCTCCTGGATAAGTATAGTTTTTGAGTAGAGTGGAGCGCTTGGCGAGTTCTTCCTTTCAGGCCCAACCACTGGAAGGTCATCTTCCTCTGAACTTTGTGGCACAAAGAAAGGTACCACCACACTTGTTTCTTCGTTCATGGGTGATTCCACGGTAAGACCCCGTCGGGCCCGGGTCCAATGAAAATGCATCTCATCTTCTTCAACTTCAGTCTCGTCACTTGACATCACGGGCTGCCCCTTAACAAACAAGTACCAATCAAACAAGGGAAATATAACAAATCGAATGACACCGTTAATTAGGAAGCAACACAAGAAAATCAGAGGTTCCGTCATTATGGCAGATCCATCAGACTAGACACAACTTAGAACATTGCGTCCAGTTTTTTTTCTAGCCTTGCCTTGCTACGCAATAGTAAAATTATTGATCAATAATATAATTCATCAAAATAGAGATAACAGCCGCGGGACCGTTGCTTCGGCATTCGCATTACTCACTACATATCACAAAATCTTGAACTACGTACAAAACAAAGAGAAAAGAAATTTTCTCTCATGCAAATTCAACTAAAATATATGATAAGGGAGGATTGAAATTATCGTTGTGAATTTAGTCGCCTTCAATTAACTTTGATTTCTTGTGGGTGGTATTGGGAGGGCTTCTCACTAAAAGTGTGAAGTAACTAGGTTGTTGGGAAACCCAACTGTAACTTTTAATTGTGCAAAGATTAGATAAAGTGATAAGAAACCTTACTTACGCTCTGAGAGCCTGTGACAGGTGAGTAGAGGTAAGGTGACCTGGTCCTAGTTTGGTTAATCGAAAATAAGCAATTATCTGAACAGATGACTTATTATTATTCAGGTGTTGCGTTTCCTTGTGATCAAAACAAAACTGAACTGGAGAAAGGGGGTGGGCGGTGGCTCCCTTTGCAAGACACCAAAGAGCGGCAGTAGCGCAGTTAACACAGACGTTAACTGAAAACTATTTTTTTTTAATTTTTTTTTTGAACATTTTTATTAAGATTTTTTGATTGGTCTTTAATTTCAAATTTAACGTTATCATTTGATTTAGTAAAGTATAATTTCTATTCCCCCATTCTGTTTCATAAAGCTGACATGAAAAATTATGCAATGTTGCCATCGTTGCCTAGCAAATCCATCATCAATCCAATTATGTTTTCCAGAGTCTGGAGTCCGTAAGGAGGTAGGCCTTATTATAGTCCGTTCGCTTAGTTTACCCAAAGTGCGGGTGGAGCCTGCTGAGTTGTAAGCCCGCCCACACCGCCTAACTTTTCTGGTCCGTTTCCTGGCAAGTAGCTTGGCCTTGAAACATTTGGCGGCAATTTCATTCAAAATTAAATGAATCGCAGGGGGGA
>JAQIWD010000205.1:0-28649 GCA_034694825.1 Anurida granaria
TATTTGAGCTTACCTCCAATCAGCGATGGGAAGATTGATTGAGGCAGTTGATTTGGGATGACGACGTGACAAAACGGCAACAAACTGGATTACTTTGAGAGTAGTTAATTGGAGAGAATAATTTGAAAATGATTCAAACTCACTTCAGGAAGAAATAATAATGGCGACGAAATCCCACTCACTCCGCATCCGCCTTCTAACTTCCTCCTTCTTTCTTGCTGCTTCACCAAAACACAAAAAAGAGGCAGAAATGAATGGGAATTTCATTTTGTTCATGCGCCGTGACTCCGCTTGCTTGCGCTTTTCCTCGAATCGCAAATTTTAAAATAAGTTGAGTACTTTTGAAATTCCCGCCGAAGAAAATCAAGCAAAACAGATCAGAAACACGCAAAAAGACTTGGACAGAAAAAAACACGAGCCTCACCCAGTGACCACTTCGGTGGTGGGCATCATGGAAAAACTGTTTATCAATTTTACCAAGTTTTAGAACTAAAGTAAAACCGTAAAACCAAGACTAGGTAAAACATATTATCTGGGTTCCACGTTTAATTAAACGCATTGCAAATATTTTCTCATAAATCTGAAATCATAATTTTGCTCAAAATAGTCCATAAATGAGGTTTATACAAATTCAATCAAGAAAGACTGATGAAAACTGAGGTTTTCACATTGTGCCTGTGCGTGTTTTGTATGCACGCGATGTACTATTTTAGAAATATAAAAAGGTGACCTCGAAATGGGCAATGTAGGGATCATTGTTATGATTAGCTTTTGACCTTTGCATTAATTGTGTCGTACAGGAACAAGTTGGAATGACATGGAGGAATACCCGTCTTGCGCCTTCCCCAACCAACCCGCATGTATGATTCATAATCAAATCTTGCGTTTATGAAGGCGAGAAAAGAAAGGATTCGGGAATGAATGTTCGTTCATTTGACAGCTGTAATGCACAATTCCTGACTTTCGGTTTCAGTTGAATTCCAGGCTTGGTAAGGATAACTTCGTAGCTTGATAATAATCATCTCCGCCAGTGATTACAAACAACTAATGGGAAGTAACGAAGAAGAACCACGTATCCTCACGGTCATTACTGTCATTTCAAGCAGGAAAACTACCCGAGGTTATTTGGGAAACCTGCACTAATAGTAAGTTTGGACTACGCGTAAAAATGGTAATCAAAATTTGTAATTAGCAATTGTTATTGCCTCATTTCCTTTGCAAAATAGTTTCATTCGCTTCAGGATGACATGTAAAGCACGTTAGCCAGTGACGCGTCGGTCAGCTGCTCAGAATGGTTTTTTTTTCTGTCAATTTCTGAGTCTCCGTCTGAAACTGGTCAGGTTAGGATCAGGATTTGGAAAAGAAAGGACGTGAAGATTAACAGTTTACAAAGCCATAATCCTTATTAGTTACGTATTGCGTAATCGTGACATGTGTCTCTGCGCAAAAGGACACTGAAACTGCAGTGTACGTGTCTCGGTAGAGCTAATAAAAATTGTCTAGTTCTTTTTTGCTTTGTAATACCTAAATTTTATGTTTGTTTGGATTTAGTGCATGGAGCAGCGATGGAAAAGGACACTTGACACTTCCCTTGGCCTACGTTACACCCGAATTCGAATCTTCTTTGACAAATTCTTATCCTTAAAATATTACAAGTAGAAGGAGCTTAGAAGAATGCTTGTGGGGCAAAAAGTTAAAGCTCGCGTTCTCCAGTCATGGCCACTGTTTCTGGGATCCTGTGGAGTAGCCGCGGTGTCATTGATCATTGGAGCCAAACCATCGGCTGCGTCTTCGGATTCCGAATTGGACGAGAAGGCCTTGGCGGATCACCAGTTGGATTCCTTGAATATTCTCCTCTACACGATTCTCCTCGTCCTGACAGTGCTTGCCATTTGGGCATTCAAGCACCGTCGGATTCGGTTCCTTCACGAGACCGGCCTGGCTGTAATATACGGTAAGGGCATGAGTGACCTCTATACCCCGTGTTTATACGGTGTTTGGAGAGATTGCAAGTGAACTTCAATTCAGTCCACTCATTCTCATTCCAACGACCATATTTCTGTAGAAGATTTGACTTAGCAGTGGAAATGTGATTCATATTCAAATCAATGCTGAATTCCTAAGAACTCTGAATGAAATAGTGTTTTTGTGTACTCATGATGCATGGTAAATTGTGATTAATTTTCTAGGTCTAATCCTCGGTGCAATTATCAAGTACGCCTACAAGAGTTCAGAAATTGATTTTATGGATGTTGTACCGGATAACCGATCAGAATTGGTGAATGTGAGCACTCCACCGGATGCAGTATGGCTCCATCTGGTGGGCCCAAAAAATGAAACAATTATTGGACCTGTCAAAACCTATGCCTACACATTTAAAGGGGAAGTGTTCAACGTCCAGTCAAAGGAAATTGAGAATAAGGTAATGCCTTGACATGCCATGACATCCTCAATTGGACAACAAGGAGGAACGAGTAAATGAATTTGCATTTTTTTCACAGGTTACATTTGACCCTGAAATATTTTTTAATATTCTCCTCCCACCGATTATTTTCAATGCCGGCTACAGTTTGAAACGGGTAAGGAAATCATATTGATTTCCTTTGAACTTCCATTTATTTTGAATTATGGTAAATTCGCCTGTTTTGTGCTTCTAGAAATATTTTTTCCGAAACCTGGGAACGATCTTTACTTTGGCATTTTTGGGAACTACCGTCTCGGCCTTTGCAATTGGTGGGATTCTCTACGGTTTTGTTCAATTATTTGGAACCACTGCCACGAACGCCCAGTTTACTTTTCTGGATTTACTTAATTTTGGTGCAATTATTTCTGCGACGGATCCTGTAACGGTCTTGGCCATTTTCAATGACCTGCACGTTGACGTCAACATGTATGCCATGGTTTTTGGAGAGTCTGTTCTCAATGACGCCGTGGCCATTGTTCTATCCAGGTAAATCTTCCTTTCGTGTCACTGTCACATTAATGAACATGGTCATTAGTTTTGTGAAAATTACTTCCTACCAGCGCCGTTCAGAGTTATGGAGCCAAATTTTCATCGAGTGACTCTGGATTTCAAATGTCCCCTTTCTTCCAGTCACTGGGAGTGTTTGCCTATACTTTTTCAGCCTCATTTATTATTGGGGCAACAATGGGATGTGCAACGGCACTCCTTACCAAGTTTACTCACATTCGAGATTTTCCCCTACTGGAAACGGCACTATTTTTCATGATGTCCTACAGTACCTTCCTCATTGCAGAGGCTGCTGAACTCACTGGTAAGGTCAGCCAGGACTTGATTGTTGAGTGATACAGGAAATGACCATCACAAGGACAGAAAATGATGACAATCCTCTTCCTCTTGCTGACAGGTATCGTGGCTGTACTCTTTTGTGGAATGTGTCAGGCTCACTACACCTACAACAACTTATCCCGGGAGTCCCGGCTTCGGACCAAACACTTGTTTGAACTCTTGAACTTTTTGGCCGAGAATTTCATTTTCTGCTACATTGGGGTCTCCATGTTTACTTTTCCTAAGCATCACTTTGAACCACTTTTCATCTTTGCTGCCTTTGTAAGTTTTTGGACAAGATTTCAATCATCGATTGATTCAGCTTTGAACCTTAAATTCTGGATGTTGTTTGAAAATCTAATAGGTGGCCATTTTCATCGGACGAGCTGCCAACGTGTACCCACTCTCATTCCTGTTAAATTTGGGTCGGAAGAATAAGATTCCATCGAATTTCCAGCACATGCTCTTCTTTTCTGGACTCCGAGGAGCCATAGCTTTTGCCCTAGCCATCCGGAACACGGTGTCAGATGCGAGGCAGACGCTCCTGACTACTACCAGTGTCATAGTCATCGTTACGGTCATTGTTTGCGGGGGCTCAACGATGCAACTCCTCAACTGGTTCAATATTCCGTAAGCACATTCCTGGAAACACCTGTGGCCCTTTGATCCTCCCTCCTTTCTAATCCCCTTCTCTTTAACTTTCAGTGTGGGCGTGGACGATGAGACGGAATGTATGCAGATTCACTTGAGAAGTGTAAGTGAGCCGGCCTCACCGTCGGGAGGGCTTGAGGGGCCTCCAGTGATAGTCCCCTTCGGAGGAGGTCATGGTTCTAGTCCCAGTGGTGCCAGTCCGAATTCCCGCTCTCGATCTCAGTCACCGCAACCAGTATTTTACCCCGGGCGTAATGGGAATCCCTCCTTGACCCTGAGATCACAACCCGACTTTATTACCGAGAATACTGAGAACACTCATGAGGAACTTTTGGTATTTGAGATACAAACCACACACTCACTTTTTACACTCACATTCCTGCTACTCACTTACACACAAGTCACTTTCACCTTGTGCATTTTATACACAAGAGTTGTAATTTGGGGGAAAATTGTCCAATGTCCATTTCGGGGTCATGGCTGTAGATTTGGGGAAGCATAAGCATTCACTGGGATTTTGCCTTGTACTCTTTCCGTAGACTTTCACTTAAGTAGATGCAATGCTTTTAATTGTGTTGTTTGTTTTTGTTTTGTTTCCAAACAATCTCTCCACCATCATTCGCTCCGTTTTGATGATGAATTGGGCCTCCGTTGATTGGAAATTTATTCCATCTGCATCGTCTTCTTGACCTTACTTCCTTATTGTTCCCTTCAGATGTACACGCCAATCGACGGAAGTCCCAAAGTAAGTCCGCCAACACGTATTCCTCATTGTACGAAGCCAGTCTTGGTGAAGCTGTACCTAATTTGTCCTATTTGTTCTCATGCTTTTTAAGGTCATTTTTCGTCATTTTGGCATTTTGTAATGCTTGGGTGTTAGAAATTATGAACACCGCGTGACCTTGCAAGCAATTCATTTTGGCTTGATTTAATTGTTGCAGCCGGATGGGAGCCAATCAGACCCATACGTGGAGGCAGGACCGTCGAAAAGAGCCGACAAAGCATTGATGGCTCGGTGGTGGCAAAACTTTGACCAGCGATACATGAAACCGCTCCTGACTCACAGCAGGCCAACGCTTCTGGAGACGCTGCCAATGTGTTGCACACCGCTAGCTCGACTCCTAACCACAACAGAGCAGTTGACTCAAGAGAGGGTGGAGCCCATTAACACGCTCTCTGGGGAAGCGACGTTTGCCCAATATGATGGACACTCAGAGTACCACCGGAGGGTAAGTCAAATGATCTCATTCAAATTTGTTGAAATAATTTAAACCAAAAATTAATTTCATCATTTTATTTACTAAGCAGCTTCCTCCGAGAGACATGTAGAATCTTTTATTTGATTTTTCTTTTTATTAATTTCAGAATTCACAGGTGAAGTTTGCCTATGAGCCTTCAGTCATTTAAGTTTGTTCAATGGAATGTGCGCTTCTTTTTTGGAGTTTGCCACCTAATAATGTGTATGTCATTTTGTTTTGGTTGAGTCGCTTTTTTTCACGTATATTTTTTGAAACTCATTTGGGAAGAGGGTAAACAATTTATTTTATTTATTTTAAATAGGAAATTGGGACTAAAATTTTGATTCCTGGGATGTATGGTGATACGCTCTGAAAACCTGTGAAAATCCAACGAGATCTGCTGCAACCTGTGCTAAATTATTCAATTGCTAATTCTTAAGCCCTCTTAAACCTTTATACCCCAATGCCAAAACTGATTTCCAAACATTTGGCTTGTTTAATTAATTGCAATCTACTTGTGATTTTGATTACTTAGCAGAAGAATCGTAATCACTTGAACTGTTCAGAAAAAGTTAGAGTGGTAGGTAGGAGAGTAATGGAGAAATTTCTGAATCAACTCTTCCGGTATTCTTTTCTCATTTCCTATTTATAAAATACTGAATCTCTTATTATTGATTTGTTCTGTAACGAACCTAGTCTACCCCCGACTGTCGCAAGACCTTTGATTTGAGGATCAACGCTTATGCTCATTGCTCATCCATTCCTAGTTTGCTTTTAATAGAATATGTAAGACTTGGACTTTATTCACTATTTTTTGGGCACTAAATTTATCTTGACAATGTCTTTTCACTACTGTAACTCGTCTCTAATTAATTGTAAATGTTCAAGTAAGACGTAGATAAATCTGGAGATTCGTAGCTTTCAAACTGAAGTAGCTTGACATTGAATTTTAGAATCTAATTCTTGTTGTTCAATAAATTGTTACTCTGCCCCTTACTGGAAAACGAGTCAATCCGGAAGTTGTATTATGTTACACTCCAAGTCCGAAAACGGCCTCTCCACTCTGAAACATCACATCTAGATTTCGACATGAAGTGTAACATTATATGAATGGTAATAATGATTAAAATTAATTTCTCCATTTAGTGATGTTTTATTAACTTGCCCGTATATAGGCAATATTGCGTAAGACTGCAGAAAGCAAAGTTCAGGAGGTAGTGATTGATTATGATTACATTACAACAGCATGGAATTAGTGAGGACCCCAGAAAGGATGCTTTTGGACCCCAGCCAGATGCCCAACAAACCTAACCTAACCTTACGAACATCGGTTGGGCATCTGGGGAAAAAAATAATCCAATCTGGGGCGCGAAAAAATTTAATCCCAATTAATGTAAATTACACAAACTTACTTTATAGTCAACAATGACTATAAAGTTGGCAATCCTGAATGATATTCCTCGTGTCCTGGACAAAAGTAGGAAGGAGGGGATAAGAGATATAAAAGTGGCGCCAAAAGAAAGTGAATTGAGAGTATCCATTCTGGGCTTACTCACTCCACTCCGCCTGCCTGAGATCCTCTCACTACTTTAGTAGGTGTGCCAGTAATCAATTAATTGTTAATTACATCAGGCTCTACGGTACCAGTTAGTTTCGATTCCATGACAGTCCGAAAAGCAAATGGAGAAGGAGAAGACGGCGAGGTCACAACAAGCAGCAGCGACGCGATTGACCCCAACTCGAATGTTACCATGTCCTTAACTTACTCGGATTTGTTATACCCACAAACTCAGCTGACTGACCCAGAAGTTGCTGACATTGGGTCGTTGGCCGAATCCTTCGGTCTCAGCCAACACTTCCGAGGTAGCTCTGCTAATTTATCTTACACGGGTTCGTCGTACCTTCCAAATGAATTTCAAGTTATACAGGACTCTCCTGTTCCACTTTTGCAGGTAAATTGACCTTAGAATTTTATTGTTAGACGAGCCCAACTCCCTTGACTTGTGTCTACTACGTTGGATGTCACTGAATGCTCTTTTCACTTTTGCTTGTTCTCCTGAGAGGAGGATGTTAAGGCGCGGATGGGTGGCTATGGGGGGGATCACATCTCAGAATCAGCAATAATAGACTTTATTTTAATTAACAAACAGTTTTATTTTTCAAATAAAATATTTATTATTGATAATCATTAACAACATGAACTAACGATACTAACGAACTAACCTAAAAAAAAAAAAACTAACGATCATCAATAATTATTAACATTTTAAATGAGAAGCAGAACTGTTTGTTATACACAATTGATTTATTGATTAGTGCAAATTGAAACGCTAGTAATATTGTCCAAAAATCGGTCCACTTTTATTAGTTGAACAGAGGGTGGGGCTTAAAACAAGTAACTCCGCCTCCCTCCACCAATAAGGGGAAGTGGCGAAGTTACTCTTTTAAGCCCCACACTCAATTAGTTCAACAAATAAAAGTAAACGGACGTTAAAGTATTAAATTAGCTGTGCCACTGCACTTGTAAATTTTACATTATGTACATTGAGACTATAATGGTGGGAATCCGTGGAGAGTTTTTTACTGCCACCCGCTCCCTCCCCCTTCCCTCGTCTTTTCATTCTCAAATTCAGTGGCAACTTACCTAAGAATTTTATAAGCAGACAATTGATTTTGTTAATTTTTTATCTCTATTCACAGAACCTGGAAGTGGAGGATCAGGATTTCGTAATCATTGCTGAGTTTTCCGAGTTGGAAGGACCAATCCCAATTTGTACCATTCCTAGCAATGCTCCTGAAAAGACTGACATCAATCTAAACTCTTTTGCAGTTCATTTGATGTCAACCGATTATCAAGTGAACACTGTAGGGCAGTTTGGAATATGTGAGGATACACAAGTACTAAGGACAAATGTGTTTCAAGGGGTCCATGTCGTCATGCAATACTTTACGCTCTATGACATCAAGGCGAGAGGGTTCGTACGTCCTTTTTGTTTTGGCTACGTGTCAAAGGACAATGTCAAGCTAGATCGAATGCTGAGCACTCTTATCGAAGGATTCAATCAAGTATGTCTAAGTTGGGCATTCCTGTGTATTTTTAAGCCAATCTGATTTGAGATTTTTTTTTCCAGATTACAAAAGTCCTAAAGTACACAAATCGACTCTGGTTTGCATCTGAGCTAGCACAATATCTACACAAATTATGCACAGCCAAGGAAGAGTTCATTTCCCGTACGACTCCGTCCGTCCTTGACCTTTACTCGTCGGAAGATGTTACTAATTCCGACCTTTCTAGTGAGGATTCTGAATCTGTCTCTCTCAATCAAATCGCTCAGCAATACACCGAGATTGAGAATATTCTGAAAACTGTCAACGATGCTTTGGTAAGTTAACCCAAGGCTCTACCAAGACAAACCTTGAGTTCATTTTGTTTAGACTGACCCCATCTACAACGGAATCCCGTCAGCATGTCACCCCCCGTCCCTTCGCGACGACTCCAAGCTTGCCACGTTGTTCCAGAAATTGGGTTTCTTGGGCAACTCCTTTGCCTCACTGGAGATTCCCCTGGTCCATCCACTGAAACAAAAGGCAGAGTCTCTCCGACCCATGACCACACTTGGGCAGTATGGCACCGTCATCCTTGTCCAGGAACTCATGCGGATTCATACGGAGAATCGTCGGGATTTGATTTTCACGGAAATGGATCTGCTAACGGAGGACTTTCGAGCTCATTTCCGCCTTGCCATCCAAAACGGTGGTGGACAAGAGAGGACATGTTTCAGAAATTCTGAAATGGAGGCCAGTTTTGACATAGCGGAAGATGAGCTCTGTTGCGTTTTGGAGACAATTCATACAAGCGTCCCCCTTATTCCGGTAGATAACAAAAGTGGGTCTTATCACAGCCTCTCTACGGAAGAATCTGACACCCCCAGTTCACCCAGCCAGGTTAGCCCTCTAAACTCAGCCTCTAAAATCATAAGATCTATAAGTTCTCAGTTGGGCAGAAATAACTGGGGTGACCATTGTCTTTTTACCTTTGTTTAGGTGAATGGCGATAACGCCTCATTCCGAACTGCGATGGGATCCGTGGAGAGCATCCCAACAAAATTTTCTAACAAGAACTTGGAGGCGTCTCCATTATCTTCTGCCAGCGGAACCACGCCGTGTTCCTCTCCACTCGATGACTTTTTGTGTCACACAGACGTCAATTCTTCCTGGACGATCATTGAGTCGCGCCTGAGCGTTATTTCTAGTGATACGGTCCCGCGCATGCTCACAGGGACTGAGGAATCGATTGTGATCCAAAAGCTTTCTTGGTGGTCATATGCGGCCAAAACCAAGTTGACAAAGAGTGACCCCGGCTACGGCCTCCGAAAGTTCTGGACGCATTTCCACAAAGTGGCCCATCACCTCTTCTACTCAATTCTAATTGGTCGACCAATCATATTATTCGGAACTTCCAAAATGAAGGTCAAGGTTATCCAGACACTGAACGCCCTCGTACCCTTCATTCCATGCCTCCCTTTGGAATCCTTCAAAGTTTTCCACTGGCATCAGGGAATTCTTGTCCGGGATCACCTCGACGGGTCGTTCAAACTAATTGGACTTTGCATTCCGGAGCGACTCAGCATCCATGACCTCCTCAACTCCCGAGATCAAAACCGGGTGACCCTGTTGGACGTCGAGAAGAAACGGATATCCGGGCCTGCCTACTCGGGCAACTTCTTCAAATCCTTCGAGGGTAACAGCTCGGTTCAGAAGCGATTCTGGGATGATTTGAGTCTCTTGACATACTTGGGCTCAATTCTGACCGAAATTGAGACCCAAGTTTATATGTACAAGGCGCTGCAGGAGGGAAAGAAGGGCGGGGAAGGTGCCGGATCCCAAATTATGAAAGAACTCAAAATCCGAAACTCGGACATCGAAATCATCAAACACTTGTCATCCCTCTTGACCAGTGTCGACGAATGCGTAAACTTATTCTAAAATTCCAATGCATGTCCATGTCACTTCAACAGATTCATCACAGTAATCACATTTAATTAGAATATTAATTGTTATTTAGTGTTATTTTATCCAGATTTAAACACACGAATCCCAGCATAATTGAATCTTAATCCCAATTGATTCCAGTGAGTCCTGTTTCTGAGTTTGCCAATTTGCCCAGTTCTGCCATTTTGTCTTGAAAATCTGAGAAAGCGCTGCTAGGGGTCTTGGGACACTTGAAATCTGACTAATAACGATGGAACGAATTAGTCACAGATTTCGTTTTCATCTAGATTTAATTTCGGGTTAACTCGGCCTTTCCGCCACGGTCGTCTCCGGGAGTTCGTATGGCATACTTGGGCCATGTGCAACTGAATTCTGTGAAAATTACCACATTAACAGGCGCATGAGTCATGCGCAATGACACTCGACATTTGACCTCACCTTGGATGTACACAGTTTTGGGGTAGATGTGGAATTCGGCGGAGAAGGTCCCAGAGTCGTCCAGCTACGATGAGCACCCGTCATCCTGAACTTCTAGACGCTTCGAGAAAAATTTCAACGAATCCCGAGACCCAAATACTTCACGTTTACGAATGGCGTAAACTCTTCCTAGCGCTCCAGTTTTTCAAATCGCATGCTCAAACAAAGAAACAAACATTTGTTGGAAAAACTCCTGTCAATGTTGTAATTTAGTTCGTCAAGTAGAAGTAAGCTTGTTTTTATGCAACTTTTCTAAGAAAACGTTTTGAAAAAATAGGTCCACACCCCAAAACCGTGCATTTCTCATCATCTTTTATTACACTTGTTCAAGATGGACCAATTCTATACTCCCTTTTAAGTTTTCCCCGAGCGGGAGAACATAATTGAGTTTTTTTTTTTTTTTTGCATGGATTACAATTTCTTGAGAGTTTGATACAAAGATGAAATTCCAATGCTCCCAAGCTGGTTTACGAAGCATTCGCAATGGAATTAAGCTAGTAGGACCAAGAAAACGAGAATTAACTGACAAGCGACCAACACGGCATCGTCGCACAAAGTGCCTTTGACTCTGCTCCTAACAATTAATGTTAATTTCTGAGAAACAATTCTCCTGACTTTTCTTGTATGAATTAATTAATTAATATCCAATTGGAATAATAATAGAAACATTAATTTCTGACGCGACATTACATATGACATGTATGTCCACAAGTACATAAATAATCCTTCATAAATTAGCTACCTTTGGCCTCCTCTGATTTCAATCCTCGGCGACTAGATTTGAGTTCAACAGAGGCGAAATTTTTACTGTATGTACAACTACAATTAATTTGTGGCTTGGTTTAACTTGAGTAAACAACGGGGCTCAACTTTTTAGAAAAAGGAACTGAAAGTTTAAACTCAAGAACTAAATCCTAAAAAAGAACGATACTACACGATGTGACACGAAGAAGTTATATGGGTACTTCAAGTTTCCCGCACTTTCTTCTGCGCAAGCGCGCGGAAAAAAAACGTCCCAATTGAGCTGCCGCAAAGTATGAGCTTGAGATTATTAATTCTTCAATTATCACGATCACTCCACGACCCATGCCCATGAGGGAAAGATTCGATGCTCATCTGCGCTTTACGTCGGCGCGTAGGGGAGAGGTGAAGGTCAAGATCTTATTTGGAATGGGAGGTGCTTGAGCTGCTGTTACTACAAGAACTCCCTTGGTGCTGGTGGTGGTAGTGGTGGATAACAGTGGGCGGGGGCTGAGTAAGTCCTGATGATTGGGAGGACACTGATTGTTGCGTCAATTGTTGCTGGTGGAGCTCATCGGAATTGAAGGAAATGGACATGCCCGAGTCCAGTGACCCGCAGCTCCCTCTTCGGACCGGTTTACCTACTGGGGTCAAATACAAATTAGATTCGAAGGTCAAAGGTGGTGGCTTTCAAGCAAAGATGGCGTCCTTACAGTGATATTGATCGTTGATATCCAGAAGTGAGTTGCTGAGTCGCTTTAACTTCCCGACGTCCACTCCCGAGTCCCGATTTTCCTTGGACAGCGACTCGATTCGGATCATTTCGTCCGACTCGGCAATCGCTTCTCGCAAATCCTCCGCAAACTTGGCCCGGTCGTGCTCATTCCGAGCATTGAGATTGAGTAGGACAGAGTCACCGCGCTTCAAGCACATACCGTAGTCATAGTACTGATTGGTAAAGAGGAGGAGCGTAATTCCAGCCAGCGGGTAGGACTGGCGGAAGGAGTAGGTCACGGAATTACGCTTCTTGTGAAATATTTTGGTCAGGACTAGAATGTCATTGAAGAGGAAAACTTCACGCTGGTGTGACCCGGACTTTTCCTTTTTGTTTACTTCGGCAACTTCATAGAGACGGCAGTAGCAGACCAGTCTTCGGTGGGGCATCGCCAGATTCTGAAAAAAAGGTCAAAATGTCAACTTTGTCTTTAGAAAGTTCATAGAGTGACGGTCCAATGACTCCAGGTCAACTTACCGGTTTCTTGCCAACAATTGTTTGTTGAACTTTCATGACCTGTAGAGAATAAAACGTGCGTTAAATACGTAGAAATGACAGAAGCCCATCCCAACTACATTGTCTTTACAGAAAAGGACTGCGGATGCTACAGTTTTGAGGGGAAACGAGGGAATGGACCGTAGATGAGGAGGACGACCTTTCACCTTTTCTGCTTGTAACCTTAGGTAACCTCCTACCTTAATTAACTCACTTATAAACGTATTTCAGTAATTCATTTCTTGTAGTAGCAGTTGAGGTTAATATATTTATGCATCTATTGCTGTCAAATAACAATTTACTAGTTTTTCGTCTGTTCGTTAGTTTTTTTATTCGTACAGCGAACGTACCTGCGTCACGTGGTCAGACCCTGTCCGGAATTCAGTCTGTTTGATCCGTTCGTAGATGCTGACCAAGATATCCCTCTCGACGTCGCCCCCGTCATCAATCCCGCGCAAATTCTTGATGAAATCCTCCATTTTCATCCGGCGGTCTTGCTTCAGATGAGGCGTGTGCAAGTCCGTGTTCAACATTATGATTGCAAATGCCAAGACAAAGACTGTGTCCGCACCGTTCCGAAATTGGGAACTGCAAAAAAAATTCAAAAAAGTTTCAATTCACTTCAGAAATCACTTTTTTTCTTGCAAAAGCGGAAATATTAGCATTTTTGGCATTTGTTTATTCAGGACAAAAACAAGAAAGATGCTTGTTTGCTTTTTGGTGCAGAAACTTTGTTTTTAGTTGCAAAAAAATATTTTCATCGCTTGTCGTCGACTTCTCGCAAAAAGTCAAAAAGTGGCACAAGGAATTGCAAATCAATAAAATAAAATTGTATCCACTTACATTACGTGCGGATTGCAGACGGCGTATCTCCTACTAAACGTTTCCATAATCCTCTCAATCTTCTGTGCCTCCCCGGGCATGCGCAGGAAAGTCTGGAATCTCCGGAGGGATAAATCAATCGGAAGACTCGAAAGGTCAATTTCATTGGTAAAGTGCTCGAGGCAGGCGAGGGAGAAGGGGCTCTGGAGATTCGCCAGGTATTCCCCAATCATCTGCTTGGAAAGTCCCTTCCTGGAAATCAGGAACCGGGCCACGGAGGATGATGTCCCTTCCAGAAATTTCTTCTTGACAAGGTAGGAGATGCCCGCCTCTGGTTTCTTGTTGAACAAGTTGAGACCGACGCGGTAGAGTCGCTTCCGGATAATCTCACACTCGGCGTCCGAAAGGACCCGAGGGACGACGATCTGCTGGGCCTGTGTGTGCTGCTTAACCTGGTAAGTTGACCCTGGTGACCCGTTGCTGGACGTCGTCACAAGGACGGGGGAGGAGTTAGTGTGTGGGGAAGAGCCCAAGGAAGTTCCTCTGACCTGGCTGGCGGTGACCCTGGTTGTCGTCGCCGTCGCCAGCTGATTGTGGCTGTGATTCTTGAAGTGTTGGCCATTGGCGGTGTTGTATTGGGCTTGTTGCTGTTGATAAGCATGGAGGTGGTGGTGGATCGGAACTCCTGATCCCTGATGGTACTGATTGGAATTCGGGGGATGACGACTAGAGGTCAGGGAATCACTTGTTGGCACCTGCTGGTGGTGGTTGTGCTGATGACCTTTACCGGACGTGACCAAAATTTGGGGAGAGGAATGACTCGGGTGGAGTTGGGGACTCCAGGATGGTTGGCAGGCGTGACCGTTGATCCCTGGACTTTCTACGACGTTGTCCGTGAGGTCACGCTCCCCGAGGTCAGGGCAAGGTGACCTCGAGAGTTCCCCCGAGTGGATGGAATCCTCTTCCTCCTCTTCGCCCACGCAAATTTCTTCCTCTTGGTCTTCCTGCCCGCCATTTTCCAGGTCGACGCAGATGGAGAACCTGCAGAAGGGAAGAGAAACCAACATGGAATTAATTGGTCATCAATCAAATTTCTCAAGGCACTACTGTAATATTCCAACCCGGGTATTTTCCGGAAAAAGATACAAGTTACAACTTGGGCAAATCGGATGATCTAAGAAGAATGAGTCATAAAACTGTGAAAGTGACGCTTCTTCCTTTTACCAATTTTGAACCTTGCAGCCATTTTCCAAAGAAATGTTAAACGGGTTAATTCTGAGAAAAATAGGAGTAAGTACTTTCACTGACCACGTGGAGGAAAGACGTGGTGGGCGACGGGTGACATTTTTAGCACCCAGGTCCCGAGTCTCGGTTGACTTGGTTCTAAAAGTGGCACAACAACCCACCGACGCCCTTTCCAGATTCCATTTCCTCCCGGTCGTTCCAAATGGACGCACAAACAAAATGGATTCGTGACTCTCACTGGAATTGAAAAGGAAAACAATCTTCTTCCTCTTGTTCTCCTCCAGCAACATTTCAACAAAAGACAGGAATCGACAGGAAGCACTTTTCAGAATTACTACCACCGCGGCGGTCGCAAACGGTTTAAAGGGACTTGGTGGTGACTGGAAGCATCTGGACTCAGTCCGATTAGTTCCCACGCTCCTTTCTTACTAACTCTCCAGGTCAAAAATTTTCGGAAAATGAACTCCCTCAAATCTTTGTTCTCTCATCAAGCCTCACTCATTTCATTTTCGTGATCGCTGCGGATGCTTGGGAAGTATTTCTTATCACCATCTTCCAGGCGGAGGATTTCGGGGGTGGTTGACTCAAAACTTGCGCTGTTAAGCGTCTTTTTTCCAAACTGTCTCAAGATTCCCATTTTCATTTCCATGAACGGGCATCATTTCCCCCCCTTTCAGAGGGGGAAATTTAAATTAGAAACCCTTATGCCCCCATGGGGAATTCCCATGATCCTCAACCTTGGTAAACCCCGCGCTGTAAAGGGGAAACGCTTGGAAAAAAATCAAAATCCAGGTTTAGAAGCGGCGAGCGAGCGGTACCATTTATCTTAAATTCAAAACTAAAATGCTTGAATTCCAGGAAGATTTAGGAAGAAAGGGAGGGAGACTGGATTCCAGAAATCCTGGAAATGATCCTCTGATCCATTTCTCATGAATAGAAATGATCTTGAGTTCCTTCTTGCCTAAAACGGAAGGTGGGAAGCCATGGAAATATTTCCAGTGTAAGTGCAGGCTGAATAATCTTTCCGTTCTTACCCGTTGGTTCCTACTGGCGGTGTGGTTGAGGAACTGACATTGTTACTGATCCTCCTGGAGAGTCGTCGCTCTGTCTTGATTCGCTGGAACTCCTTTACCATGCTATACCTGCAACAACACCAAAAAACGGTATGATAACCATTGACCTCACACTTCAACGAATCGCTGACAACAACGGTCAACTTGGAAGAGCTCAGCTTGGGTATCTTCCCTTCTATGTTTAAATTCGACACTTTCGCTGTTAAGATGGGGAAGCGTTCACCATACCATCATGCCATGCATTGTCTTTGTCCTCTAACGGTCATTGCAACCCCTGTTGACCTCCAACTTATCACTTGGGAGGAGGTTTCCAAGAAAATCTTAACTGGTCTGACGTAATTTCCTTTACCACGTAAGTCCATTTTATCAACATCACACAAAAGGCAGAAGACTTTAATGGTCCGATGGGAGACGCACACATAAATTTCCATGTGCCCATAATGTAATCTAATCCAAATATTTCTATGCAGGCAGAAGACTTGAGTGACAGGTACGGTGACATTGTAACCAAAAGTTTGCATCCCTTCTTAACCTGATCATGGGCTGTGGTTTGGAAAAAGAAAGGTGGAGCTTCGAGAAATGAGTGCAATTAATAATTGGAAAAAAGGGATCGATGCTTGTGAATAATGAAGTCATCCTTCGCCAAATGGCAACTTGAATAACAAGATCATCAACTTCCAACATTCCAATTCACCCCACCCACTAATCATACAAAGGTAAACAATGGGGGGTTGGGAGGATGAAAAAAGATGAGGAGCTAAGATGTGAGTAGTGGTCTCCCATGCGGAAATCGCTTGCCAATTTCCGTCGTCATAAAACAAAGAAAATCAAAGATCTCTTTGCAATCTCTGCACGTGATCTGCGCTCCTTTTTCTGCGGACGTTGGAAGATGCTTTTGGTACTTGGAAGGTCTTCAGCAGAATTCCAGTCACATCCCACATGAGGAAATAGTGCAAGATGGATCACTTTCTGACAGGAGAAGAAGAGTCAATTTCAGCATCCCTGAGGGGTTTTCCAAAGAATCTCAAGTACAATCCATAAAAGGAAGAAAAGAAACTTAAAGAAACCAAAGATGGACCAAACACCTGGTGGCGACTGGCGACACGGAACTACCCTAACTTGCAATTTCCTTTCGCGAATTTTTTGAATTTTTTGTTGTCGCTAAAATACGATAGCAGAATCATTACACGTGCGACCTAAAGATTAAAATGAACTTTGCCCTTTCTGAGTTTTCTTGAACCAACTAGTTTGACTAGTTTAATTAAAATTAAAGTGAAATTGGAGATGGGGTTAGAGTAAAAGTTCCAGAAAAGTTGGCATTCGTTTGAAAGTTTTTGGAAAGGTACAAAAGTAATTAATTTAAAAATTATTGTACAGTAATTGCCTTTGTTTCAAAAAGAGGTCAATGCCCCGCAGCGTCAAGAATATAAGAATCGCTCAGTGTCCCACATTTTCCCTATCCCCGTCTCCATGTATTTCCAATTCGCAAACAAATTTCACATTTTTCAAAATCTTACCGCATAGGTTTTGGCAATATAGCATAAGAATTCAAAACCTAAAACTTGCCCAATTCTTGGAAAAATCATCTCAGCGTCTTTTTCCCTTTGCAAATTCTTGCAAACTTTTTATCTTTTGGTACACTTCACATTCACTGTTCGCAATCTTGACACCTTGGCCTCGTCAACTCCCTAGCGCCGAAAACTGCACTAACGCTAATTAAGCTATTCCTCCTGCACTTGCACTTGCACTTGCCAAAATCCAGTGAGCCACTAAGAGTGTGCTGATTTCTTGCGAATGAAAACCAATGCTACCAAAACCACAAAACGGGGAAAACCACCCAGCAACCCTGAAAGTGAGCCAGTGAGCCCTTGAAAGTATTTAGGGTGGTGGAGTGGAGTGTGGTTTTAAGAGGATGAGAGTCAATTAACACTTGTGCTCTTACTGATCAGAAAATTGCAAATAATGGCAATATTGCAAAAATAATGCTAGGAAAGATACTGGAGTGTCTGACCTCCTCAACCCAACTGACACGGCAGGGATGGAAAAGCGTAAATGATATTCTCATTTTCTGCGCCTCGTCTACATAATCTTCTGTGCGAATAGATGGGATGATGACGTTCGCCAACTCGCCCAAAAGTGTAGGTATCTACGTAATCCCAAAAAGTTGTTCCAGCCAATTGCCATAACTTTGAAGCTGACATTAAATTTCATCCATGATTATTCCAGGAGCAGTGGCTTGTTTTTATGGACGCAATTAATTCATCAAGTGTTTTTGTTTTCAGGATCACGTGCGGCGGTGTGGCTTAATTGTTCCTCAATTAATCAACATGTTGAGCACTAAAGCTATTTTCGTAAAATTAACGTTACGTTTAGCTAACGGACTCCGACTTCCAGAAACGTGACTCAGCAAATCATGGATTGAACTGGAGTGACCTTCCCGTGAACCATAAAATTAGTCTAATGGAAAACAATGAGTGTGTGACCTTGTGACCTTACCTTCGGAAAGCTCTTTGGATGACAAGGGCAGCATCACGGGCTGGGGGGCCACCGTAGCGTCGTTCCAGCAACCCTGTCTCACCAGTCTCCTGTAAAATACACAATGAGCTCCAATTTAGGCATTTTTACGAAAACACGAAATGTCATCTGGTATTGACTTAATTTCTAATCGAATCCTCATAAAAGAGGAAGAAGAAGAGTTGATTAACAACGCAAAGTTAATTACTTCCGTAAGAAGGGTAAACAAATGAAAATGTGTCCTTCCGCTTTAATTTTCTACTTTAATGCTTCAATGGGTTAACTGCTCCATTTTAGTGGAATGGATTTCCCATCAGTAAAGCCCACGTAATAAAAAGGTCGTAAGGAGATGGACTAGTGGCGGTATAACGCATCGACCACGTATGATGGACGCCTTAATGCCATTAAATCCCACCATACTATTTAGGTTGATGAAATTGGAGCATCCCCACCGTCATCCAAACCATTCCCTTCCAATTTCAATCCTATTGAAAAGGAAAATCTGCGAAATTCTTGGAAACTGTGAGAGGTAATAATGCTGGGCATGTGATAAATTTGCTAAACCCAAAAACAGATTAGGTAACTGAAAAGGATACGCGCCGGAACAGATGCTGGATGAATCAAATTGTCAATTTTGTTTATGTGAATTTGAGCGACGTCATATGCCATGTCCTCCCATCCCAGTTGATATTTTTGCATACTGGCAGAATTCTAATGCAAAATTACAAAAAGCGTCATGTCGAGCGTGGGAAATGTTAGTACAAAAATCATGGAGGACATTCAACTAAAAATTGAATCAAGATGGGGATTGATTAAAGGAAGGTTGCAAATTAAATTCCAAATTCCCTTGAGAAGATTTGAAATCACATCGCCAATCGCTGGGATATTGCAATTGCGTCACACCTTGCGAGTTCACACCAAATAGAATGGAACTGGAACCTCATCAAAAAGCACCCATTCCTTCTTCCTTAATTTAACGAATGATTTAACCTTCAGGAAACCTGATCAGTTGAACAAGGTACAGGCGGCGGAATAGAGGTCAGGCGGGTCACAAAAAAGAAATTGGATGGGAAATTCACACTGGAAAAGTACCTGACAATTACTAGCAAGTATAAAAAAGTTGCTGGCGTCCCGTGCCGGACGGTGCCTTGCTCTAAATCCAGTTTGCGAAATTAAAAATCCCAAGGAAATCGCCAATCGCCACTTTCCAGCGCCAGACTTCCAAAATGGTCGAGAACACTGCGACCTCTTACATTGATTGATTGTGCAAAATCAAACACTTATAGCATTATTTTTCAGGATTCTGCGGAATGACCTTGGGGGAGATGGAATTGCAAGACCAAATTGGCTAATGTAGTATGTTGACTTTAATAGCTTTGCGAAATATACGTTACGATTTGCAAACAATTTGTAGCAAGGTTGCTCCTCATCCAAATTCAATTAAGGATTCACTAAATTAAGGGGTTGGTTACCAACTAATATTAATGGATTTTGATGGTGGCCCAATTCTTACATCACTTGACCTTTGTCGCCTTGAACGATGAGAGTTGTTGGGCCCGTTCTTCGTGACTACTGCCGCTGTTGCTCCTTGATGAAGAGGGAGAACTGATCGAAAACTAATCAGAATGCACCCACCACCAACTTCTAATTGCATTATCCCACGACACAAAATGAAAACCTATGCGCAGAATTTTAAGGGCGTGAAAAAGAAATGGGCAACAATAGGAAAATAACAATGGAAACACTTTTACCACTCTACTCCTAATCTCTTTTCAGACTAAAGTGTCGCCGCTGTCAGCTGCGTAGATTAGGATTAGGAGATTAATTTGCATGTTTTTAATTAACAGACCTCGTTTCGCATATTGCAAATCAATGTTCCAATTTTGCTTGTTTTGTTTACCTTGTTGACATAGAAGAGACACTGGTGGTGGGGTGATTGAACTGGAGGTAGGGTTAACCCACCAAATCCACTCTCACTTGAACCCAACCAGCAAAGGTTAGTCGTCCGAAGTGGATGTGGAGCCGAGTTTGCGTAGAGAACCATAGTACAGCGGTTACCTAGCAACAATTTAGCACCGTCTCACATTGCCCCACTTTTCCCTCCCAACGGAACGACATTTCTGTACCCCAATCCCGCGTGTCACTCAAATTCTCAACCACAGACGTCCTCCGGTTTTTCCAAAAATTTTCAAACTTGTGTAAAATTTGTATAACTTTAGGCCATAACTTTGCAACAATTTTGCCTCATTTTGTACGTTTTTCAAGAGAATTGTGGTAAAGTTACCCTGGATGTACAAAATGAGGAGGGATTGATGGGGATGATCTTGTTAGGAATAAGATGAACGTTAAACTAAACTTCCTAAACGACTTGAGCAAGATTTGGCCCATGTGGGGTTCCCCCTGCTCTTCATCATGTATCCCAACAGATGCAAATATTTTGCACAGAAAACAATGGGGAGGCTCCTCCTCCTGCCTCCTGTCGAGGTAATCGACACGTTAAAGATCCATAGAAGGAGCCAAAGAACGCCTTCTGTCTTCTTCTTCACCTCTTTACGTATTCCACAATTTATAAATTACTATTATTAATTAATAACCTCAATCAAGTCAACACACCACCACCACCACTACCAAAAAATTTACAAACTGAAACGCCATTTATTTATCTTTACGCAAATTCATATCGCGTTCTTTGCAAAATTTGGAAAATTTGTTCGTTTTCTCCTTTCCTTTATTTTACAACAGGAGATTTTATTAATGGTTTTGTAATAAAAATTAAACTTTTGTTATCAACTTTTGTAGAATGGGGATCCTGTTTTCTCTTGGGTGCCATTGAAAAGCTTGTAAAGTTTAAAGTGCAACAATAAAATGTTGGAGGGGTGGGACAATGGGATTAAATTTCGTTTTCATTTTTTTGTGACAAAAAGCATCTTCCTCTTAATCAAACCCAAAATGATAATGGACGCGTGAATTTGCAAAAATTTATGACATCTTCCAAAGTTTTTGTTCACGAAAATTGAGAGTTGGTCCAAAGTAACAACAATTGGAGTAAGACAAGACCGTCGCTGTCGTAGTAGGGCAAATGTCCCTCATGAACTACTTTTCTGCAACAATGAGATCGCAACAATAGGAAATGAAAACAAGTCTACCCATGCTCTTTCCTTAACCGAAGAAGAAGATGTGGATGTTAAAATTTAAATTAATTAGTCAATTATGTCTTCTCCGTATCCGTCATTCGTAGTAAGGAGCGGTCGAATGTCATTGCCATTTCTCATTCCCACCACCTCCCCTTTAACCAATCCTGAAGAAGACAATCAGAATTCAAAGAATAGAAGAAATTAGCAAGGATTTCGATGTAAATTTGAATTAAAAAGGGGAGGAGGAAAAAGGAAAACAAGATTTGGAAAACAACAATTCCCACTTACTTCCTTGTTCCTCACAATTCTCTATCATGATGATAAAATGGCCATTTAACTTGCATTGTTGTTAGTAAGTTTAATAATATTATTTCACGTTTTTATCAAATCAACAGATACGAAGGAGTGAATCAGATGCTCAGTATATGATGCTGACAAGTGGCAATGACCGTTATGACGGATTCATTACCAACTGCGCCGGCGTCCGGGCGACCATCAAAGTCGTCACGCCGCCAATGTTGTAGCATTCGGGTTTATACGTTTCCGGGTTCACCGGAAATTTTTAAAGTCCGACAAGTTATGCTTTCCATTTGGTGTGGCAGGATTCTCATTTACACTAAATCTCACTCACGCTTTACGCTCCGTCAGATTTTAAAACAGAAAAATGGCAAAAGTGACTCCGGGGAATGGAAAAGTGCGGGTTTTACGGGTTTTCCGTTAATTTAAACTTGAACCCAGCAGCGGAAGTCAAAATTGGAAAAACAGGAGGGGATGCTGCAATTTATGGCATCGTATTCATGGCAACTTGACATCCCTGCCTCCATCGACGCGTCTAAGAACCGTGACCTCCAAAATCCAGCAACTACAACGCTTCCCTTGACCTTTTTGACTCCTATTGATGAACTTCTTACTAAAAACTAAGTTGATGGTTAACCAATAAAGGCGACTTATGAACCGGAATAGTTTCCCCGCGTATTTAATTCCACAACATACTGCCAGAATACATCGAAAGTACTTTAGATAACGTGTGGAGGAATCAGTGACTGTTTCCTATGCACTTCCACTATCTCTTCCTTTCCAAACTTAACCCTCTAAACCATAAAACTGTAAAAGGTCGCTGGAATCTTCTGCCTCGTCAACTTTTAACAACACCACACGGTATACAGATTTACGACATTCGCACACTGACACTTAACGGATGTGACTATGGAAATGATTCTTCGCTTATTTGAAAGCTTAAAATTATCAAAATGAGATACAGAGAAACCAGTGAAAGTGGAATTTTTCCATTTGGAAATTACAATGAGCAGTGCCTCATTTCCATCAGAGACAGAAGAGGGATTTAAATTTTACAAACTGGCATAACATACAGGCGCATACACAAGAGAATGTTCCAACCAAAGGAAAAAGAACGTTTCATCTTTCACTCCACCAAGCAGATATTATTAACTATATATTGAAAAAAAAAAAGTTTTACCATTAAAAAACTTTTATTTAAATTGGATTCTGGTTTTAAACAAATGAAGAATGCCATTGAAAAAGTGATTATTACCACTTGAAAAAACGTTTTTACTAATCAGATCATTTCACACTTCAAAATAAAAAATGAAAAAAAAATAAAAAAATAAAAACCCTGGGTTTTACCAAATCTTATTAATTGGTAATGAATTTTTGTAATTCAAATGGACGGATTTTTTTGTTAAAATTGGAATTTCGGTAAAATTGTTTATAAATTTCAGTTGATCCTGAATATTGTCTTACCTCTGAAGAGTCATGAAACTGTGTGGTAGAGGATGTGGACGTAAGTTTGAAGAGGACTGGAGATGATGAGGTTGAGGAAGAACTGGAGGAGGATGAGAGTCGCGTCATTTCCGAACTGGAGTAGATGCTGGAAATAAAAAAACAAAGGGAAATTAGGATTTTGTCATTCCGGGGTCTCATTTTAACAAAAGGGAAATGGAATTATCGTAAATCTCCTCATCACCCAGCAGGCACACCCTGTAATCAGCGAGCGCATTCTCCCTTTCAACGTACACTTTCATCTAACAATTAAAGGCTTTTGAGGAGATATGGTGACAAAATGTCGGCTAACAACTTCCGTCCTTCCTAACCCATCCCATACTAACGCTGCAGTGCCCCCACAGCGTCTCAGTCTCCCTCTAACACCGTCGTTAAACGGAGCCTGGCCATTTTCCATCACCCTTAATCGAAATGAATGACGAGGGGAACAGTTGAAGTTTTTTATGGACAGACATCTTCAGATCGTCATTAATTTATTTCCAGCCTCCTTTTCCCTACGTAAATAACACGACGCGTGGCTCCCATTTTAAGAGATCTTTTAAGACGTTTCATTCATTTCTCAAACTCAACTCATACAGAACTTTCCTGGAAGATTCTGGATACTGGAAGGAGTTTTTAATCATCCAAAATCCCTTTCATCCTCCCTTCATATTTCTATTCCTAATTGAATCTTTTCGTTCCAGAAAGTCAAAATGGCGCTGGAAGCCGAGGAAAAGCTTTCGATGGATTCCAGATGAAATCATGGAACGTGGAGAAGCCATTACTCTGAATCACTCTGCTAAATTGCTCTGCTGCTCGCTGCTCTTTTAATCAAGCTTGGAAGGAAATGGGGCAAAACGGGACAAGCAACAAAAAAAAAAGAAGGTCAATTAGCGCCCGTGAGAAATGGGGCACTTAAGTGGGCTTCCAAGCGTCAACGCAAGCGCAGACGCAAACATCGCTCGATGGCAATGAGGAATAGGAGCAGGGGAGGTGAAAGTTTGTCGATTTCTGCCGCTGTGACTGTGACACTTGGGAGGATTCTGGATCGATTTCAAATTATGGCGGGTGACCCTGAACCCTTCCTTTTTTACTTCTACTCCACAACCGACCGAGGTCAACCCTCAAGGTCAACCTCCCTAATCGGATACCCGGAAACGTTCCAGTCTTTCTTCCTAGAATCGATTTAAGAACCTGGAAATCGCACCTTGTCATGCCACGACGATGTCACCACGGCCGGTTTTCATCAATTGCAACTAAAGTGAAAACCACGTCACTCTTCGAGCACGGACAAGTTTGACAGGGTTGTGGTGGCAATGGGGCACTTTGAAACGTTTTGCAACCAAATGGAGCGGTTTGGAACAGTCATTGTCTGTGACTTGTAACTTTCAAGTCATTTTTCATGGAACCCTTCTATCCTTCACATAAAAGGAGGAGGATCCTTCGAAGTTCCTTGCTGTGAGCCCTTCATCTCCCTCCACTATTCAACGTATCAATAAACAAGGACCTAGAAGTGCCTAATTGCAGGACCACACAAGACGTAAAAACGTCCTTTCCAGCTTCCACAGAAGATTAGAAACAGATTATTCCACCCGGTTTCTTATTGTTACTTTAATTTCTTAGCAGAAAAAACCATCACTTCTCTCCTTGTTTTTACGAATTCACTGAGGCTCGAGCTTAAAATTGAACATTTGGGCTTAGGTTTCTCCCCACCACTGAAATGTACACGGAGGAACTTTCACTCGCGACTGGGGCTGGAAGATGAAACAGATGAACGTGGAAGGGAAGGGAGAAAAGTGATGTTGGTTGGAAGAAGATGGATTTCTATTTATAACTTGGGTTGGGGTGATCTGTAAAGTTAGGATGAACTCCTTTTCCACTACTCACGCACAGGGAAATAAAGTACAGACGCAATTTTTCCTTGTATCTCGACCGTCGTGCCTTGTCTTGATCGGGAGTGAAAAATTGTCACAAGAAAAAGCGTCTTCCCCCTCTATATAACAACCCACTGCCACTTTTTTTTTTAAATATTGAAATAGGATCAGTAGACTGGAGAACTTTCCTGGAGAAACTTTCTCCGTTCCTGGATAGAATTGAACTGAGGGGGAGTCTCAAAGTGAAAGTAGGGGAGCAGTAATAGGAAAACCGAATTCGGGATTACATCTCCCTCCTGTCTCTCCCGCGTGTCTCCTGCTGCCTGAATTCCCCCTCCACCAATCGATCAAAACAACCCAACTGCGCTGGCGCACCATTACCACCGACCAAATTCAAGTAAAAGCCAGCACTTTTAAGGCGAGATGCAAACTTCGGTCCACAAAGACAGGGCAGGGAGAATGCTAAATTAGGAAAGCTGCTAAGGGGGGGGGGGGCAGGGGCGTCTAAAACGAAGAATCGACAGGCGGCCCCCCCCCCCCTTGGCTAAGTCCAAAGTCCAAAAAGTGAAAGCTAGGAATAACTTTTCAATTCAAGTGAAACCTGAGGAGGAAATTTGAGAATGGCAGAATAGATTTTACTTCCGTTTTCTGCAGGTTTTCCGGGTTTTAGGAAGTAGGAACTTTTAAAGTGCTTATGACATTTTTTGATACCCGGGTAACTTAAAGGGAGTCGACGGATGTCACAAATCCTGTCATTTCCACCCTCCTCCAGCTCAATCACACTCGTAAACTTTTATTAAAGTTTGGAAACATGGGACGCAACACGCACCTGAGCCCAGTACTAGGGGAAGGAAAATTTAATTAGGAAAGAGGGGAAATGCATTTCAGGTTTCAAAAAGCATGTGAAAAGAGGTCTCCAGTGGTTCTCACACTTTCTGCAAAATCTTAATCAATATTTTGAATATTTTGAATTACTTTTATCAATCTTGAAAATGTAAAATGGGAACCAAGAATTTTGGGATGAATTTTAATCAAGAACCATGTTTTGTGGAAAATGCGAATGGGGGGAGAATTGTAGCAAAAAGGGCGAAATGTCCGTACCACACGCTTATGCGTCTACACAAACTACAAGGCATGGGCAAGTAACTAATTATTCCTGTTCCTAGAATGACATTAACTCGTGCCTAGAGTTATTAATAGACTCCCCAAAATTCCCGAATGTCATGCCGAGACCTTCTCCCACGTACTCCGAAATTATAATTCCGATTCCATTTTTAGACAAAGACAATAAAGACATCCACCGTGCATTCACACAAAGTCAGTCACATTTGAGATGGGAACTGATGGAAAGGGAAAGTTGCATGAGCATGAAGGTATGGAAGGGAAAGTTCACCTTTTCCAGTCTTCCTGGAGCGTGTGGCAAGAACGTTAAATAAATCAGAGAAAGTCTTCAACTAAAAGCACGAACGGAGGACGAATGAAACTTGTCCGGAATAAAGACAATGACAAAGTTATGACAATAAAAGTGAATGGATGAGTGACAATCGCGCCCTCAACTTTCTTAACCTGGAAGACTTTTCTGTCACTTTTCTCGAAATTTTTTAAAATATCTAACGATATTCAAAAAAAATCCAGCGAATGGAGACGGATTCCAAGTTTTTTATGAAAACTTTCAAAGAAATGAGCCAGAATTTCCATTTGGTTTATTCCTTTCTATAAAACAATTTTGGATTATTGGAGATAGCGCATAAATTGATTAGCGCTTAGGTTAAAAGCACCGCCCCGCTTCAACGCTGCTAATAATCGCTTCCCTTTTTTTATGCCAATTGGGATCTTAAAATGTCACTTCCTTTCCTTTTCACCCTCTTAAGTCTAGTTTACCTATTTCAGAATTGCCCTCTAAAAGTAAATTGAGTGCAGTAAGAGGGCCGAATCAAAGGAGAAATAGCATGACGACGCTTTAGAACTCAATGACTCCCGCCTCCACTTTCAGCTCTTGATAAAAATTCAATTAAGATCCGCTCCTTTTTTAATTAAATTCACTTCTGTGCTAAAATAAAATCTGGAATCCTACCTTCCATTAAAAAAAAATTCTTGGAAAGTTAAGCAGAGATTTTAGCGTGCAAAAATGCTTTCAAATTCAGCGAGCAAAAACCTCCCACCAACGTGTTCCCTCGAGAACAATTGAGTACATTTTAATCTTCTGGAAAACACACACGCTGTCTCTTCATTTCATTATGATACACTCCATTGACGTACTTTTCACCGAACCTGAGCCCAAAATTTAAACTTTACCGCCCACAACGATTCTCCTAAACCTTGTTATGGTAATTACATGTGTAAGAAACAAGTGAGCAGGAGAAATGCCGGCGTCAGACGCCCCCGCTCCGCTCGCTCTGGAGCAAGAGAACAAAAGAAATCTAGGGACTACTTGCTATAAATTTATTCTGTAAAGAAAACAATAAGAAATCAATAAGAACCTCATCCATCTCCTTTGTCGTCGGAGTCTTCTAAACCGGAGGCACCAGGCACACATGATGATCCGCAAAAACCGAATTCGGGCAGAAAAAATAAACTGCAAGGGCGGACGTGACGCAAGGACTTCCAAATCCACTCACTTTACAATTCAATTTCCTCAACAATAGACACGAGCAACAAAATTTACGCGGAACTTCCCATTCATCCGGATTTCCGGAAAGGAAACACAAATAATCTGAAGCAATGGATGAAATCTTTGGAACACTTTTGAAATTTTTTAAACTTTTTCAAAAATTGAAGAACCCACAAGTGCAGACAAGTTTAAAATCAGAACTGAACCGAAGACCCAAAAGTTGACTTGGAATCTTAGAAAGTTGCGTTAGTCATCCAAGCCCACCCGACCCAACGACGCTAAGCTTAAGCTTTTAGTTTATAAAAATAAAAAACCCTTTCACAAATATTATTTTTAAATGCACACAAAATTACAAGGAACGGAATCAAGAAGAAGGAACGGAGTGCCAAAAATTGTTAGGAAAGCGCCACAGTACTCTTAGTTACTCTACTTGTTCTATTTTTATCAAGAAATCATACATAGTACACAACATGCGGAAATGTACAAGGAGTCAGAGATTCAAAAGATTATTGTAAGTAACGAGGATCTTAGAAATCCAAAGGATCAACACCTACAAAGTAATACGAAATGTGATAATTTTAATTCATACTTTGGCGCCACCAGAGGCAAGACCACTTCTCACGTCGCTTCAAGTTTCAGTCACAAATTAATGCCAGGTTCAACTTTAACCCTGGTGCGCATAAATCATGTGCCAATCGTCGAGGCGCCGCGGTGCAGATTTAAAAATAAGTGGCGTCACGGGCGAATGCTGCTCATGTTGCTCATTGTACAATTGCAAAAATGGGAAACCTCAAGTTTAAACATTGCAATTTTTAAATTCGTATTTTCTTGTTAGTTTCTCTGCATTTTCTGTTATTTCTTGTTAAGGCTCAGCTGGAGGGGTGTAAAGTAGCCCTGGTGGGGAAAATAAGAACTACAGATTCCGATCCGTTAACCCGG